>JAODAL010009309.1:0-111719 GCA_025379985.1 Phyllomedusa bahiana | reverse complement strand
ATCGTCTGATAGCCATAACTGTTTTATTTTTCTGTCTACAGAGCTGTGTAAGGGTTTTTTTTTTTTTTGACTGACATTTTAATTGGCACCACTTTGGCATTTGTTTTTACAGCGTTCACTGTGTGGGTTAAACAACATGACCCATTTATAGGACAGGTCATTACATACGCGGCAATACCAAATATGATTATTTTTGGCCTTTTTGGGGCAATTGGCGTTTGAAAAGTGCGGTGTACGTGTTTTTATTTTATTTTTCGTGTTTGTGTTTTACGCCGTTTTAACTTTTTCACCTTTTTTTTCACTTTTCCCCATAGGGGATTTGTATCAGTGATCTTTAGACAGAGGCGCCCGCAGACAGAGGAGGGCCGGCTGCTCTAGTCAGAGATTTAAGTGAACACGCTGGAGATGTACGTGTAAATGTAACGAGCATCGCTGAGAAGCGCAGCGCGGGCCCCCTCTCAGCACCAGCACGCCCCCCTCCCTTCCAGAGCAGTGCCCCACATCTATACACACATAGATCTCTATATATATATATATACATATATATATATACATATATATATGCCTGAGGGGGCTATATATATATATATGTCTCTAGATAGTGGTGATATGTGGTCGTGGTTGGAGGTATGATTCAGTCACTATGTGGTGATGGTATGTGATCATGGTGTGGAGGTATGATTCAGTCACTGTGCTGGTGCTATGTGCTCATAGTGTGGTGGTATTATTTGGTCACTATGTGGTGGTGGTGGTATGTGGTCATGGTGTATCAGTATTATTCAGTCATTATGTGGTCATAGTGGGGTGGTATTATTCAGGTACTATGTGGTGGTGATATGTGGTCATGGTGTTGTGGTATTTTTAAGTCACTTTGTGGTGGTGATGATTGGTAATAGTATGGTGGTATTATCCAGTCACTATGTGGTGTGGATATGTGGTCATAATGTTGTGGCATTATTCACTTTGTGGTGGTGATATTTGGTCAGTGTGGTGGTATTATCAAGTCACTTTGCGGTGTGGATATGTGGTCGTGGTGTTGTGGTATTATTCAGTCACTATGTGGTGGTAATATGTGGTCACAATGTGGCAGCATTTGGTCTTAATTATTAGTTATTTTAGCCTTGGGATTCTGGTTTTATGTAGTGATGTTATTTGGTAACTGTACAGCCATTATTTAGTGGTTCTATACCTAGTACTTTGTGTTTTAGCTTTTGATATATTTTTATTTATATAAAATGTATCATTCGGGGAGGGGGGCATAAATCATTAGACCTTTTATGTTCACCACCGATGTCCTGCTGCAATTAGGTGAGGGAGACTCAGAAGCCCCAGCACTCCATCTTGATTACAGATTAGTGTGATGAGGTCATCACATCGGTCTGTATAAGTTGAAGCGAGATTGGGCGGGGCACCGTACAGGTGGCAGAGACAAGGAGACAGTGGGCCCCTAAAATAAACTCCTCTGGTGGGCCCATAGGCACCCCAGTCGGACACTATGTCGGGAAGGGGTTAATAAAATGTTTTGTATTTTTGGGGGAAATGGTGGTTTTATTTGATGTTTACTGATATGTGGTATTACCCTTTGGGGTGAATCTTGTGGTTGTATTGGGAATATTTTTGATTAGCAGTTGTTCACTAGCAATGAACAATGTGGGAAAAAATTCTGGTGTGGAGGAACAACTTTCCCTGCAGCTTATCAGGATTTTTTCATGTTTATGTGTATTAATAGCCAACTATAAACTGTTGAGAATTGTGATCTATAAATTTGCCAAGGTGCATCACAGAGAATTCCATGCAAATCTTTATAGCTGTTTTTTTTCCTCTAGAAGGCTTAGTAGATCAGTGTAATGCATTAGTATGTTAACCCCACACATTAACTGACAGCGTTTTTCTCACTACAAAGATTAGCTTGCAACATGGACAGGTAATTGAAGACTTTTTCAAATACATTGGTCAATAGATTTTATATTAGTAATGAGATAATATAGATTTTATGAGTGCTTAGTACACATAGGTTTCTATGGTTACCTGATCATATCTGTGATCTGATTACAGCAGATAGTAATGATTAAAGATAAGCTATTGTTTTCAGCCCAAAAAAGAACATGTAACTTTTGTTTATCAAGGATTAGCTCTCTTGCACTTGTCAGTGTAAAGCTAAATATTCTATTTACTACTATAGAACCACCCACAGCCTGGGGAGACAGAGTGAGTGCAAAAATGTGTGCGACTCTCTGAAACAACATAGTGAGAAAACCCCTATAGGTATCAAAATATTACCTTATCCCCTAAATAAAACATCAGGATTCCTTTTCTAGAATTAACACACAAGTGATTAGCAGTTTATTTACTTGCATTTATTTAGACCCTTTTTACATTTTGGTGATTTATTCAGTGCAGTTTTTTCTTATTAAAGAATTTAAAACATTCTATATTTAAGAATAAACTCATTTCTGAGATAAAAAATACTTTCTTTCGATGTCTGGGTGCATTCTCCCTTATACATACGGCAATTGTCTACTCAGTATTCATCACTGCAAATCTCTCCGATCTACATATTTAAAACAAAGAAGTCTGGCAGCATATAATAGTAACTGGAGAAAGGAGTGAACTAGTAAAACACTGATTATATAAACTGGGTTTAGTACTAAATCTCAGGATGAGTCTGTCACATCAATCACTATATTTAGTATTCATTTTCTTTAAAGGTCCTGAGGTTAAAGAACATTACATATCTCAAATCAAAACCCTTTCTCAATGCTTAGAGTCCTGCGAGTTACATGTTCTATTTTTCCTGGCACATATCCTGTTAAGCTGACTTGATAGTTCGCCAGCATCTTTAGCATCAGACGCAGGTTCAGCCACCACTGCTCTTTTGGTATTCTGTGCCTAGATGATAAAATTAAAAGCATACACATTAACATAAAGCACAATGTACCATTTGACAATGTTATGTATGTTAAATGTGGGCTCATACAAGTGTGAGATGGTGCAACTGCCTTATTGTGTTTACCCAGGGAACTATAATCTTATGTATGATTAGTGAGTACAAATTGACAAGCTGCATTCTGCTGTATGGCCCCAAGATGTCATGGTTTTGAAATTGTAACCTGCGTGTAAAGTATGGGAAGACACGTAATTGGACATGTGACTGGAAGGAGGAGTTTGAGCTGAGAAGCAGCTTTCTTAGAGAGCATGAGATGTTACAGAGGGACTGCAGACAGAGAATCCATCCCTACAGGACCTGCAGCTGCTGTGGAGTGTAGTTGTATTCGCTGTTAACTGAATCCTACTGAGAGAGGAGAGATTTGTTTGCAGATTCATTGCAGTTGGAGAAGAGCACACAGAGACAGAGTGGATGTCATGCCACATCCAGTTGCGTAGAGGAATGACCGCCATCTTTGGTACTGAACTCTGACAGGTGGGCCCTTCATCCAGGAACTGTGACCGGCTGCTAGTCTAAAGTAGACCAGAGTTGCTAAATGTGCACGCCAGCCTATTTGAGACTGTTGTTAGACTAGTTAGGGCCACACGCAATCATCCAGGAACAGTACCAGTGTGGGACATTGAAGCACACCTGACATTGGTGCTGTCAGCTCTGCAGCATGTTCGGCTGATAGAACTTTTATTGGTATTTGTGTTCTGGGAATAGTGGGCATAGTTGATAAGTTTGTGAGCTGTTGTGCTACATTGCAAGCGCATCATCAAAACGCACCCCCACAAAATTGTACCTGCTTCTCAGGGTATTAATAGGTAAATAGCAGTTGGCCTTTCTGAGCTCGCTGGTAGGTAAAGTCATTGCTTGTCTGGATCCACCAGCCCGGTACATGGCTCAAACAAACAGCAGTAGTAAGGCTCATATTTGAGTGCAGATACCAACTACTCTATCCTCAGTGCTTCGGTTTTACGAATCAGACTAAAAAAACTGTACAGTGGGTGAAATACTGAACACATCACCAATTTTCTAAGTAAATATATTTGTAAAGGTGTTATTAACAAGAAATTCTCACCAGAGGCCGGTACCAACCCATCCCACTCCACAGACACAAAGAAATCAAGCCATAGATGTCCATAAATTAAGTTATGTGTAATCATGAAAAAGGACAGAGGGAAAAAAGTATTGCACATATTAAGAAAGAGATGCAAAAAATCATAGAAAGTCATGACACCAGCCAAAATCTATCAACTCTGCCAATTAGTTAAAAATATCATCATCATCTGGTTCAACTGATGGCCTATAAAAAGGTGTCTCACTACCAAGGTGCCAAACAAGAAACATCGTATGATGGGTAAAACCAGTAATCCGTATCAAGACCTTCACAACTGGAAACAGAAAAGCAGATTGCCAAAGAGAGTAAAACTCCAAAATATTTTTAACTATAGAAATAGTAAACTGAAAATGTTGGCCCTTTGAAAAGTAGAGAGATGTATTGTAGAGGGCGATGAGGAGAAAGCAAACCTATTTTTCTCCACAGTATTTACTAAAGAAAATGACCTGACTGTTGATGGGCAGAAGGATGAGGTAAACTCAACCTTAAAAGTTTCTTGTCTAACCCAGGAAGAAAATCAATCTTTGCAGATGATACTAAGCTAAGTAATCAACACAATAGAGGATAATGTTTTATTACAAATATATCTGGATAAGTTGGTGGCCTGGGTGGAGAAGTGGCAGATGAGGTTTAAACACAGATAAATACAAGGTTATGTACATGGGAAAGAAAAATACATTCCGGATTACTGGGAAAAAGAGACATGGAGAAGGACTTGGGAATCCTAGTGGACAATAGACTTAACTGTAGCAGCCAGTGTCAGGCAGCAGATGCCGAGGCAAACATGATCATGGGGTGTATTAATAGGGGCACAGATGCACACGATGAGAACATCATTCTACCATTATACAAGTCACTGGTCAGACCACACATGGAATATTGTGTACAGTTTTGGGCACCAGTTCACAGGAAAGACATTGTAGAGCTTGAGTGCAATAAGAAGACGTTATAGTAACTAGGACAATGGAGGAGGGTTGCTGATCCAGGGATTTATTCTGATTGCCAGATTGGAGTCGGGAAGGAATTTTTTCCCTAAAATGAGGACAGTTGGCTTCTGCCTCATGGAGGTTTTTGCCTTCCTCTGAATCAACACTGTAGCACAATAGGCTGAACTTGATGGACATCTGTCTTTTTTGGCCTTACAAACTATGTAAAAACCTTATTGTTGCAAAACATACTGATGGCATTGGTTACAGAAGAATTTCCTTAACTACTGAAGGTTCCTGTTGAGGACAAAATCCAGAAGTGGAAAGAGCATCATTTCACCATAAACTAGCCATGACCAGGTGCTCCCTGCAAGTAAGAATAGTGAAAAAAATTATCAGAATTATCCAAGAGCCAAAGAACACCTGTGGAGAGCTACAGAAAGACCTGAAATCAGCAGGTATAATTGTTTCAAAGAAAACAATAAGTAAAGCACTCAAGTCTCTATGATCTGAATGCACCGTAACCAGGACTCCATTGCTGAAAAAAAAGCATGTTCAAGCATGTTTGAAGTTTACTCAACAACATTTAGACAAGCCTGTGAAATACAGGGAGAATATAGTCTGGTCAGAGACGACCAAAATGTAACTCTTTAGATGCCATAATGCACACCATGTTTGGAGACCAAAAGACGATGCATATCACCTCAAAAACACCATACCAACAGTGAAGTTTGGAGGTGGGAACATCATGTTGTGCAGCACTGGCAAACGTCATATAATTGAAGGAGGATGAATGGACTAATGTACTGAGACATTCTTGATAAAACTCTGCTTCCATCTACCAGGATGATGAAGATGAAATGAGGGTGTACATTTCAGCAAGACAAGGATCCCCAACACACAGCCAAGGAAACTCTCAAATAATTTCAGAGAAAGAATAAAAAGCTGCTAGAATGGCCAAGCCAATCGCCTGACTTGAGTCCAATAGAAAGTCTTTGGAAGCAACTAAAGCTCAGAGTTCACAGAAGGAGCCCATGGAACATTTAGGATTTGAGAAGTTTTGAGTGGAAGAATGGGTCAAAATCCCACCGGAGCAATGCATGTAACTAGTTTTTTGTATGAAGCATTAAATAAATTTCAGTAAGCATGTTAACTGCTTTTTCCCATTTCTCATTGTTACACATAATTTATAGACATCTATGGTTTGATTTTTTTGCCTGTATGGATTGGATGGGTTTCTTTCAACATCTGGTGAGAATTTCATGTCAATAGCACCTTTAGAAATATACTTAGAAAATCGGTGACGTGTTCAATGCTTATTTCACCTACTGTATATAATAATCAAAGTGGTATGTTTCATATGTCGTATACAAAGAAATCTTCTCCTAGAAGCACTACTTCTTGGGTGGAATAGCTCTGTACAGCTCAATCAAGCCTGTAAGGAATGATACAGAGGACATGTGCCTCTGTTCTAAGGAGAGATACGGCCTTCATGTGTTGCTATGCTGGCGCCATACACACTGCATTGCCCTGTGTGTGGGGCCTTATGTTATGCTACAGCGAGTATACCTCTCCTTCTGCAGAACTGCTATTGATAGCCTAAATTATATTCAGTATTTCACAAAAGTGATTACACCCCTCATTTTTGTAAATATTGTATTATATATTTTCATGGGACAACACTGAAGATATGATACTTCAACATATGCAACTTATATGTAAAGTACTCAGTCTACAGCTTGTCTAACAGTGTAAATTTGGTGTGCCCTCAAAATAATCCAACACAGCCATCAATGTCTAAACCACTGGCAACAAAAGTGAGTATACCCCTTAAGTGAAAATGGAAAACTGTGCCCAATTTGCCATTTTCCCTACATGGGTTCAAGTTACTTGTTCATGTTACAAGATCTTAGGTGTGAATAGGGAGCAGGTGTGTTGAATTTGGTGTTATTGCTCTCATACTGGTCATTGAAAGTTCAACATGGTACCTCATGGAAAAGAACAATTGGAGGATCTGAAAAAAAAAACTGTTACTCTACATAAAGATGGCCCAGGTTATAAGAAGATTGCCAACATCCTGAAAAGGAGCTGCAGCAAGACCATACAGTGGTTTAAGAAGACAGGTTCCACTCAGAAAAGGCCTCACCATGGTCGACCACAGAAGTGGAGTGCATGTGCTCTGTGTCATATCCAGAGATTATTTTGAAAAAATATACATACATAGATAGATACATACAAGTGCTGCTTGCACTGCTGTAGAGGTTAAAGGTGGGGAGGGGGTGTCAGCCTGTCAGTGCTCAGACCATACGCCACATCAAATTGATCTGCATGGCTGTCTTAACAGGAGGAAGCCTCTTCTGTGTCTTGCCTACAGTCAAGTATGGTGGTGGGAGTGTCATGGCTTGGGGCTGCATGAGTGCTGCTGGTTGTGGATAGCTACAATTCATTGAGGAAACCATGAAGGCCAACATATACAGTACTGCAACATACTGAAGCAGAGCATACTCCTATCCCTTCAGAAACTGGTCTGCAGTACAGTATTCCAACCGGATGACAACCCCAAACAAACTTCCCAGACGACCAATGGCTTGCTACAGAAAATGAAGGTTAATGTGCTGGACTGGCCAAGCAGGTCTTCAGATCTACACCCTATTGAGCATCTGTGGGGCATCCTCAAATGGAAGATGGAGGAGCGCAAGGTCTCTAACATCCACCAGCTTCGTGATGTCATCATGGAGGTGTGAAAGAGGATTCCAGTGGCAACCTGTGAAGCTCTATTGAACTCCATGGCCAAGAGCTTTAAGGCAGTGCTGGAAAATAATGGTGGACACACAAAATATTGACACTTGGGCACAATTTGTCCATTTTCACTTAGGGGTGTACTCACTTTTGTTGCCGGTGAGTTTTTGACATTGATGGCTGTGTTTGGAGTTATTTTGAGGACACACCACATTTACACCGTTATACCAACTGTACACTCACTATTTTACATTGTACCAAAGTGTCATATCATCAGTGTTGTCCCATGAAAAGATATAATACAATATTTACAAACATGTGAGGGGTGTACTCCCTTGTGAGATACTATAGTTGAAAGTGGTAGTGAGGCTGGAATTCACTCAGCAACTGCCAACAGATCCCAACTCCTGCCCAAGTGCCCAACAAAGATTACATTTCTTGCTTGGGTGTAGGCTGCTACCACTAAGAGGCAATACCAAGCAAAAAAAAAAAGAAAAAGTGAAAGCTCCATAAATCCCAGCTGCAGGCACTGAGCTAATCAGTTTTGCCTTAAGGTATGTTCACATGGCTTATTAGCACGCTGATTTTTCAGCACCCAAAAGAGCATCAAAACCTCATCTGAAACACGCTTCTTCAGAAGAGGTTTTAGACGCGTTTCTCGCTGCAGTTTTGATGCGTTTTTGGGCAAATTTTTGGACGAGGTTTTCAACACTGTTTTAACCCATACAAATTAATAGCGAGGGAAAAAACTGCGGCGAAAAACATTCCAAAAACACGCTGAGAAATGCGTCCAGGTTCAGCACTGAAAACGCTTCAAGAATTGACATGACATTTCTTTTTCAGCGGCCAAAACGGCTTTCAAAAAAACGCCTAAAACGCGCATAAAAACCTGGTTTGTGTGTGAACGGCAATGCTGTTTTACATAGGAATCAATGAAAAAGATCTGGGGGCGTTTTGGAGGCTTTTTTGATGCTGTTTTGGGAGCGGAAACGCTACGAAAACCGCTCCTAAAACTATGTCAAAATCAGTCGTGTGAACATACCCTTAGTGTCTGTAAAAGGCAGACATGCCCTGCTGTGTGTTCAGGTCTGACATTTTTTATTTTAGTTTTCTTGCTCTTGCAGATGGTGATGGAGATCTCTCTTCACACCAGTCAGAGGGCCGTTATTATGGCCTCCACTTTATACATAATCCCCCTGGGGGTGCCAGTACTACAGCCAGACTTTTGTTGCTCTCTTTGTCAGTCACCTGTGCTTTTTTCCTGCTCTTGCAGAAGGGAGTTTTTTTTCTGGTAACCCCACTTAGGTGCAAAGGTACCGAAGGGGTGAAGCTGTGCACCTCCAAAAATGCTGGACAGGAGTGTGTATCGTCAAACCATACAGAGGCTGAACATATTGAAGCAAGTATTCTGCTCACTCCTTTTTCTACCTGGTGGGAATTCTTTCCTTCTTCTCCTGAGGAGTGAGCTTCACTTTTGTGAGATATTGTATTTTAACACATACCACATATTCTTTCATACAAGAATGTTTTAATACACGTAAAATAGCACAATTTAGTAAACAATATAAACACGGCTTTGCTCTATTGTGTATATCTGAAACTGTAGACAAAAAAGGTGCCAATGCAATTGATTACATGGTTCAAATTTATTATTTTCCATTTAGTATGCCAGAGCATATTCTTAAGGGTTTGTGATGTTTTATTTTAAAAATTGCTGCACAGGTTATACGGATTTAATATAAAATAGGAGTACTATATTGTAGTAGTGTTGTTAGCTCTAGTTCTTTGATAAATAAAAAAACGTAGATAAGCAGTGTTCAGGTCACGAAAAATCAAATAACGGTCACATGAAATCGCATTCTAGGGGTCTAATTGGCAGGACACAAATTCTAAGTGTTGTATGGTTCAACATGGTTACTTCATTTGTTGGAGCAAATACCTGAATGTAAGTTAAAATGCAAGACAGCAGCTGCTTTATATGGTTGGAGATAAAAAATGGATATTGGTTTAAGGTGTTTTCTCACTATAAAATATCCTATTTCAATTAATGGGAACAGTAAAAATAAGCAACTTTCAAACAGTTTTGTATTATCAAAATTCTATAGTTTGGCTGCAATTTCATACCTTCTGCCTCTATAGTCAGAATCATCGGAGCATGCATTCTAGCGCATACTCTTTGATCTTCTTTCCAACCATCATGTGTCTTTCTCCTCCCTGGCTTGTGAAATTATTCAGGACATGTGCAGTAGCCCAGAATCATTTCTCAGCATCAGCATTGTGTGGGTGTGGTCTACACAAGCCGTATCCTTTGTTCTATTGTGTGGCTGTTTCAACACAGTTATAGATCATATCAGGGATCTCTTATTTCCCTGCTATGATCTAGAACAGTTTTTTTCACATTTCTGGATCCTCCTCTTTTCTTCCTTATCTTCTTCCTGATGTCAGCTGTATATTTAGTCTAAATGCACTGTACTAAAGCTTACAACAATTCTCTGCTTAGCCAACTATTCGTTGGTTCCAATATTAGAAGGCCACAGGAGAATTCACTAAGCAGCGGGTCGGTGTAAGCTTCAGTGCAGGGCTGAATTATTATTTATTTTAATTTGTTTCTACACTATGTGTTGTGTTTTTTAATCCCGTTAAGGGATAACTAACACTGCTTTACACTTGGTAATGTATTAGCATATATTAATATGCTAATTCATTGCTTTTTGTGTCCGTATGACACAGGTCGTAGTCAGGGCAGCACACAGTGTGCCCTAACTTTAAGTCCCCAGGGCTGACTGTAGAGATGTTCCCCGGGCTCCATCGGGTCACCGGCAGTCCCGATGGAGCAAGGGAATGCCCTTTGATTATGCCGTGCTCACTGGCCACGACAAAGAGTTAAACGTCGTCGGGGCTTGGAGGCTTCCTCCGCTCCCCGACGTTTACAGAGATTGCTCTAGGAAAAGAGCTGTTAACGTTCCATTCCTATCGCAGTTGCGGCACTGAGAGCCACAAAACTCCTCTGTTTAACAACCTGCACCGCCCACCATCTATAATATGTGGGCTGTCGTTAAGGAGTTAAAGACTATTTTAGGTTGGGATGTAATGTTATAATTGTCCACTTTAGCGATTTGGTTTTGCCATGTCCTCTTTATAGTTGAATCTTGGTTCTCTGGTTTACTCCACCACTACAAAACATACTGACAGAGAAACTGAATTTAAATTAAGTTAAATCTAGTTTGTGGTTCAGAGCTACGATAATTAGATTGTGAGCCAAACTGAGGACAGGTACTAATGTGAGTGGTTACAATTTGTGTAGAGGACTAGGGATTATACTACTGCTTTATAAGCAAAAGAAAACAAATTCTATTAACTTTAACTGGGTATTTATACTTACTCAAAGTCCGTAACCTTTTTCAATTCACAAACAGATGTAAATGCCACAACTTTCTTCTTCAAACCTATTACACAGGCCGAGTCAGGAGAATTTGCAAATACACGACCTTAAATGGAAAAATGAAAACAATTCAAGATCAAACAATCATCTAAAATGCTAGTTAAGCTCCACTTGTGGAAACACTATATGAGTATTTTTAGCAATTCCTTATGGTAACACGTATATAAGGGTATTGCTGGCTGCTGCACTAAGTACTTCCACTGACTAAGGCCCCGATAGTCTTCTGATATATCAGTTAGAAAAGGTTCTTCTTTTGGACCATTACATAAAAAAGTACTAAACCTAATTTCTGCTGTCACACATTATACCCGTATAAAATTATTCTTGGCAATAATTGTCCACATATAATAAGTAGCAGCATGCTTGGCAAATGGACTGAAACAAATGCAATGTAAACTGTCGCCCTTCAGGGTGCTCTCACACGGTGACATTTTGGTGCAGTTTTAACTGCAGTGCTATTAAACTGCCTTTATTACCAGCCAGCTTCTTTCAGTTATCTAAACTGTTTTAGTAATGGAAAGTGTAATAAATGGGATGGGTGACATGATCTGAAGGGTAAATTTATATATTTGAAGGTCATTTTACCTTTTGCCATGACAGTATAAAACATGGTTCAAGAAAAAAAGGAAAGTTCTTTTAAATACATTACCAATTCATATCTAAGCATTACTAGCTCAGCATATATGCATATGATAGAATAAAATAAGACTAGAATTTATAAACACAAAAATACATGCACACACCTAGCAGCAATCAGTTTATGCAACATCGTAAACACTATATGGCGGGGACACACAACATGCATAAACATTTCGAAAGCCAACGACAGAATGCAAAATTACATTTTATGACTGTATGATAAGCTAGTATTTGTGTCCTGACTAATACCTGAATTAAATTGTAAGGTCTTAAGTTATCTTAAGTTTATAGTTACTTTCTTATACTGTGCTCTGTGGGGCATTTGCTTTCTCACTTATGAAATAACCGGTCTCCTTTAGCAGCTATTAATAACTGCTGATTACTCATTATTTAGAATAAAGGCAGCCCAAACAGCCCCGGAGGCTCAGCTGTGGGGAAACCCCTTAAAAAAACTCAAACTTTTCATGCATTTTTGTATTCTATAACACATGCATATCGAAATTGAAAAAAGTTTCCAAAGGGCCCTCACGGGGGGGCCGCTTTTTTGAGGATCCTGATTTAAAAGATAAAATGAAAGCCCCAGGGCACAGACCCTGTAAAAGTGCTCAAGATACTCCTTAAATCGAAAAAAAGCTGAAAGTGGAACAGATTTGTAAAGAAAAATCATAAAATGGATTCTTTTTCAAAAACGCCCCCCCCCATTTTTGTAGTTCTATAGCAAAAACTTCAAAATAAAAAAAAGGTTTTTCCCACAAGCAAAGCCACCCAAAAGGTCGGCTCAGCTAGCTTCGTGGGAACACCACCTTTAAGAACAATTTATTGTATAAACTTTTGAGCCATCTTTTCTACTAATACACTGTCCCCACCTTGATTTGAGATCAGTACAAGATTGGTACAATACTTTGAGAAAGAATTAAATCATCATGCTGTAGTAAGACCATACCAGTTATAGTAATCATAATCCAAACAGCCAAAGCTCCTACTGGAAAACAAGCAGGCACTTTAGTGACTTTCCTAAATGCAACCACTATCCATCTCATGCAAAGTACTCACAGTGGTGACTAGTAGAACAGTAATCCAAACTCTTTCTATAGGATCGACTTAATGTGCTTTGGTTTGTAATACACGCACTTTGAAACAGAGAATGATTATTTTCCTTTGGTCGATATGTCCCAACTTTGCCAATATATAGTGATCAAATATCCCTCTGGTTCTGCTTTTGGTAAATGTTTAAGTTTGAATTTAATTAGAGAGAATCTTGAACAAGAACATAGGTCAAAGCCTGTTAAGGAAACTAACGAGTTCATTTTTTTTTTTCTCATACCAGCAAGATATTAGAAAAGATAAATATTAAATAAATAACATTAAGAAAGGGACATGGATAACAAAATAAGCGCAATAAACAAGGAAGTCCATAGTTCATAAGCCAGTGAGTACAGCAGCTACAAAGCGCATCTCTTGCTCTCAAGAACAATACTCTCTCCCATGGGGTGGTGCCACAGGGATACTGAACTATTGCTGCTGAACTTCCCCTACATATTAAAAGTAATTGCAAGGGAGGGTGGAGTAGTGGGCTCAGAATCAAGAAACTCAGTGATCAACTTATTAAAGCGGTGTCCCAAAAGTTGAAAAAGCTTGTTTGTCTGTCGGGGCACCATTAAAATTAGAAGAAAAGATTCATACTTACCTCCCAGATGCTCCCGTTCAGTCGCCGCAGCCATCCCATTAATTCTGGTTGTATTGCGCACAGGGCTGCTGTGGCCTGTGATTGGCTGCACCCGTCATGTGAACAATGAATGTTCACAGATACAGCCAGGATGAACGGGTCAGCCGCTGTGACTGAACGGGAATGTTCGAGAAGTATGATACTTTTATTCTATTTTTAATTAGGCCGACAGAAAAACTACCTTTTTCAACTCTCGAAACACCCCTTTAAAATTGAAATACTTTTTAATAAAAAGAGGCTGTCCAAAGTGTCCAACCCCATTCACTATGGTTTCTTTTCTGAAGATTTTTTAGGCATCACCACAAGTTTATTATGATGGTCCCTGCAATAGAAACTGTGGTAGTAAAGTACAACATAAATAATTAAATGTGCATCCTGAAAGTAATGAGTATTAGAAGTTAATTGCACATATTTGAGTCATTTACACTTTAATTTTTACTCTCTTTTGCCTCAATACACACCAGAAAGCAAATTGGTCCATGTTCTGGATAAACAAATTAGACCTAAAAATAAACTGCACAGTGTAGTGAATTTCAGTTTCTACCTGATATTTTTATCAGATGGATCTCTAAAAACCATCTTCTTTGCTTCTAATACAAGGTGCTTTGACACACAGGAAATTGAGAAAGAATAGTCTGAATAACTGCCAGCAAAGAGTTGTCTTCCATAGTAACTGCACACTTCTCTGCCATCATGTCCCCTATAGTCAAGTTACATCAGTATAACAGGAGAATAGGATTGACTTACCCCTACGATAAGACTCTCTAAGTTTTTCAGAAATCCACAAGACAGCCTTGACTCCAAGTTTTGTTCCATAATTTCGATCAAAAGGAGTTGGTGCACCACCCTGAATTACAGAAATAACTTCAAGTATTAAATTATAAATTAGTGATTCCAACTGGATTATAAACTTTCATTTCTCAGTCAATTAGTTAGGTATATTATATATATATATATATATATATATATATTATATTATATATATTTGGACAATGATACAATTTGTTTTTTTTTACCAGTTTACTGAAACATATTCAAATGATAGTTATATAATGTACATGGACAAAGACCAGTCCTCCAGCTTTCATTTGAGGGCATGAACATTAAAATTGGATGAAGGGTTTAGGAGTTTCAGCTACCTAATATGTGCCACCCTATTTTAATAATTGGGCAACTGACTCAAAAGCTGTTTCAAGGGCAGGTGTGGGCAATTCCTTCATTAGGTCATTCTCAATTAAGCAGATATAAAGCCTGGAGTTGATTTGAGGCGTGGTGCTTGCATTTGGAAGATATTGCTGTGAAGACAACATGCGGTCAAAAACAAGCCATTATTAAGCTGCAAAAACAGAAAAAAAAACATCCGAGAAAGTACTACAATACTAGCAGTGGCAAAATCTACAGTTTAGTACATCCTGAGAAAGAAAGCAAGTACTGGTGAACTCGATGCGAAAAGACCTGGATGCCCACGGAAGACAACAATAGTGGATGTTTGCAGAAAAATTTCCATGATGAAGAGAAATGCCTTCACAAAAGCCAACCAAGTGAAAAACAGGATGTAGCTGTATCTATATCCAAATCTTCCATGGGTTCACTGCACAGTGCAAGCCACTCATAAGACTCAATAATAAAAATGCTACATTAGACTTTGCTAAAAAAAAAAAAAAATATATCTAAAAGAAGGTAGCACAATTCTGGAAGAACAGCCTTTTGACAGATGAAATCCAGATCGACCACTACCTGAATGACAAAAATTAAAGAAGGAAGGCGAAGGCGTGTACAGTTCATGATCCGAAGCATACCACATCCTCTGTAAAACACGGTGGAGGCAGTGTGATGGTTTGGGAATGCATGGCTTCTAATGGCAGCAGGTCTCTAGTGTCTATTGTTGATGTGACACAGGACGAATTATGAGGTATTCAGAGACATACTGTGTGCTCAAATCCAGCCAAATGCAGCCAAACTGATTGGTTTGCATCTCATAATAAAGATGGACAATGACCCTAAACAAAGCCAAAGCAACCCAGTAGTTTATTAAAGCAAAGCAGTGGAATATTCTTGAGTGGCCAAGTCAGTCACCTGATCTCAACCCAATTGAGCATGCTTCTCACTTGAAGACTGAACTTCAGAAACAAAGTCCCACAAACAAACAGCAACTGAAAACCACGGTAATAAAGGCCTGGCAGAGCAAAAAAAATTGAAGAAACACAGCGTCTGGTGATGTCCATAAGTTGAAGACTTCAGGCAGTCATTGCCAACAAAGGTTTTTTTCAACCAAGTATTAGAAATTAACATTTTATCTATTGTGATGCCTCACTTGCCTTTGGACGCCATATTGATCCGTCCTAAGGATTAGCACTCTGGATCGCAGTCCTTGGTAGAACGGTATTGGTACACTCAAACGGCACTCTGACACTTCTTCTCTTTTATCTGGCCTTAGCCAGCTTTATTTCACCCAACAGTGGGTAAAGATACAGCATTCATATAAACCAAACCATAAACATAACATCTCGGCCGTCTAGCCACTAACTTACATAGAGACCTTCTCTATCTTTGGTCTGTACCTCTTGTCCAGCACCACAACCATAACAGTTTGCTTACTGTACAGTATTGGCTACCTTCAGCCTCTGGGGGCCAGAGCTCTCTCCTTAGCTCTGCTGCTCCACACTGCCATGCAGCAACCACACCCCCTGATCACCTGGAAGCCAAGACCTCTTATAGCCCTCCAGGGACTGGCCCAAAATCTGGCCTGGAACGTGGGGACGGCCTCCCACACAACGTTACGACCGTCCCGGGAAAGGAAACCCAAAACTGGCTGCAAGGCAGCCATTCTAGCTACCTGTGTCAGTAACCTATTGTTACTGACATCAACAAGTCTCCTTCCCCTCACTGAACCCAGGTTGGGTCGGTGGCATGATTGTAGCAGGTATCCTGCTGAATTCCACCTAGTGACAGAGACCTGCAACTGCACACGGGCACGGTCACACTATAATTATTGAATTTGTCCGATTACTTTTGAGCCCCTGAAATGAAGGGATTGTGTTTAACCCCTTAAGGACCCAGCCTGTTTTGACCTTCCTGACACAGCCCTATTTTTGAAATCTGACGTGTCAATTTATGTGAGAATAACTTTGACACTTTTACCTATTCATGTGATTCAGAGATTGTTTTCTCGTGACACATTGTGCTTTAAGTTAGTAAGAAATTTTTATCCATAAAATCCTTGTTTGTTTGTGAAAAATATCAAAACTTCATGAAAATTTAAAAAAATTTGCGATTTTGAAAGTTGAAAAATTTTCTGCGGAAAGGACAGATAATTATTCACCACAAAAATTATTTTTAAAAAATAGAAACCTCCCATATGTCCATAAGGTTGGAAACTTTTTTTTAAATGTTTTTTTTTTTTTTTTTTTTTTTCGACATTAGAGGGCTTAAAAAAATTTAGTGAAATTTTCTCAAATTTTCAAGAAAATTTGCAATAAAAATTTTTTTTTAAGGGGACCACCCCAAAGTTTTTTGACGTGGTTTTGATGGGCCGCATTTTTTATGATCCCCCATAAGGAACCCCCATTTGGGGAAACTAGACCCCTTAACTTATTTAAACCCATTTTTTTGGAAATTTTGGGAAAACCCCTTCAGTTTTTTTCAAGAAATTAAAGCAAAGGGGGGAGGTAAAATTTAAAAAATTTCCCCTTTTTTTTTGAAGATTTTAAAATATTACCCCCTTTATTCACGGAAATTAACGGAAAAATGTAAACCTAGGTAAAGCAATTTAAATTATCAATTCCCCCAGGTCTGCCATTTTTTAGAATACCCCAAAATTGGCCCCTAGGGGCATTTTTTGGGGTACCCAAAAGCCCCAAAATTTAGGGGGAGAAACCATTTTTAACCTGGGGATTTAAAATTTTTAAAAACCCCCAAATTTTTTTTAGGCGCCATTTAAATTTGGGGGGCCCCACCCAAAGGGTGCTAAAAATTTAAAAAAACACCCCTAAAAAACCCGGGTTTTTGAAACAAACCCCAAAAAAGAATATACCCGGGAGGTGCATTGAGTATATAGACCCCCCCGGGTGATTCACAAATTTTTTTTAGCTTTAAGGCTTGTGAAAATTAAAAAAAAATTTTTTTTTTTTCAAAAATCTGAAATTTTTAAGTTTAAAAATTTTTTCATAAAATAAAAGGGAAACCCCGGGGGAAAAAAAAAAAAAAAAACCCTAAAACTTTTTTAAAGAACTTTCTTCCAATTTTCGGCAATACAAACAGGTGGGTGTAAACGCTGTTTGGGGGCATGGCAGGCGTAGGGGGAAAGGGAGGGTTTTTGGCTTTTGGAACGCAGTTTTTTGGGTTTGGGGCCCCTTTCGCATTTGCAAATTCCCCAAAAGGGAGCAGAACGGGCGAAACCTTCCAAAAATCCCCCCAAATTTTGGATTAAAACACCCATAAGGGATCTAAAGGGGTTGTACTGGGGCTTTTTGGGATGCACAGGTTTCCATTTTTTTTTTTTTTTAGAAATTGGGGGGCCCAAAGAAAATGGGGGAAAAAAAAAAAGTTCGGTCATTTTTTTTTTGGGGTTTAAAATTTTTACGGGAAATTCGCCGGGGCAGTTTTAAATTTTGTGTTTAACTTTACTATGGGGGCCCGGGAAAATTACAAAGATATAGATTTTATATATTTTTTTTCTGTTTTTTTTAATTTTACACAGTAGAAAAAAGTCTATAAAAAAATTTTTTTTTTATGTTGGTTTCCCATTCTGACAGCAAAAAATTTTTTATTTTTTGTGTGCGAGTGTGTTTTTGGGTTGTTTTTTTTGGGGGGATGAGTTTTCGTTTTTTTTTGGTACCCCTTATGGGGTGCCTTTTATGCTATTTTTTTTTAATTTTTTTTTTTGGATGTTTTTTAACAAAATACAGCAATTTGGTAGTTTTTTTATTTTTTTTTTTTTATTTGCGGCCCCTGTACCCTTTTATATGACCCTGGGAAACCCTTTTTTTACAGCAGGTCAATTTTCGATTTCCCCCGATAACCCCCTTTTGTTTTATTTTTTTTTTTGTTTTTGCTTTCTTTTATACAATAAAAAACACTTTTATTTAAACCCGGAAAAATACGTTTTTGGATCGCCATAGGCCCCCCCCCTAAAAACTTTTAAATTTTTTTTGTTGTTTGGGGGGGTGTTTAGGGACTGTTTTTGCGAGATGAGTTTACGTTTTTATTAGTATCAAATTTTTTGGGGGGGCAAGGGTTTTTGATCGCTTTAAATCCATTTTTTTTGGGGGGCCCCCGGGTGAAGAAAAAACTGCAAAATAGTAGTGTTTTTTTTTTTTTTTTTTTAACAGGGTCACCCGTGCACTAAACCCGGGGTAAAAATTAGCTTTACTTTGGGTCGCTACATTATGGCGATACCCATTTATTAGTTTTTTTTTTGTTTAAGCACTTTAAAAAAAAAAAAAAGGTGTTTTTAGTGTGGAAAAAAAAATATTTAAACATCGATTCTTCTGAGAGCAAAAAATTTTTTATTTTTCCTTTTACCTGCCTGTATAAGGACTTTTTTTTCGGAATTAATTTTTCGTTTTAATTTGGTTCAAAATTTTGGCCCTTTCCTAGGGGTTTTTGATCACTTTTTATTCCATTTTTTGTGTGCGGGATGAACAATAATCTTAAATTTTGTGAAAATTTTTTTTTTTTTTTTTCCCGCCCGGGGTTTTAATACGGGGATTTAAAAATGACAGAAATTTTTAGGGGGTGTTTCGCACGGGGGCATCCCAAAAATTTGGGACTTTATTTTTGATCTTTTTTGGGGCGATTGGCGTTTTGTAAAGGGGGAAAAGGGCCGGGGTAGTATTTTTTTTTTTTTTTTCGGTTTTTTGTGTTTTTACTTTTTTTCCCATTTTTTTTTTTTTTCTTTTTTCCCCTAGGGGGTTTGAATGGAAAATCTTTAGATCTTCATTCAATAGGAAACAGTGGCATAGCTTGTTTGTGCATGGTTTCCCCATGACAAATTTTCAGTCCGATTGGGGACATGCCCCCAGGGGACGGGCCCCGGGGGCGGAAAGTCCCCAAAAACAAACCCCGGAAAAGGGATTTTCTGCCCTTTCCTGCTGTCTGTAGGAAAGGGAGGGGGACTGCACGGACGCCCGATCCGGCGCTTCTGCCCCGACAGAGATGCGGGGGAGCGTTTTCCTCCCCGGTCTCTCTTAGTTTTGCGGAACCCGATGGGCCCCGAAAATTTTAAGGGGGGTTTAACCCCCACCCCCCCCCCCCCCCCCCAGCGATACCGGGGTCCGGGGGCCCACCTGCGGGGTTTTCAATTAATATACACTGACACCCCCGACGATCCCGCGAGCCTACTTAAAGGGTTTGCGGGGCCTCAGGGCGTATCCCCAAAATTCCCCGGGCGTGAACCCCCAAACAACCCGGACGTTGGATACGTTTTTAAAAGGGCGTTAAGGGGTTAAAAAATGGGTTTATTTCCCCACATTTTTTTTGCAATATTTTTTTCAACCAATTTTAATCAAAACTAAAAGGGCTTTTAAAATTTAACTACTCTGAAATTGTTTTGTTCAAATTAAAATTTTGGTAAAAGTACAGAAAACCAAAATTAAAAAAAATTTTCCCGCCAAATTTTTATGGACCTTTTCTGTATAATTTTTTTTAGCCACCCCCCCAATAATTTTTGTTATGTTCTGTGGAAAAAATTTTTCATTTCCTGTTGCAAGGGGTCCCAGAACATTCGTTACGACAGTTTAAAATGCCTTTTCCTTCACCCCGGGGTAAAAGGGTTATAAAAAAAATTCTGTGGTATAGTAATCATGGCAAATTTTTTATTCCCCAAAAGAAAACATAGCCCTTTTAAATTTCAGTACATTTAGTAATAAAAACAGTAATAAAATGTCTACTGCATTTTCAAGTATTGCTTATATGTACATAACATTGTTAAAAAAAATTAAGACTCCACCCTATATATATTTAAGACAAAAGCTGTAGCCCATGATTCTTCTTCTATTCCTGTTTGTACTTCTGAAACTTGGATATGTTGTCCATGTTAGATAATTTATTTAATTAGAAATAGGTAACTAGTGCAAATCCTAGTGACCGTCATATACAATGTACCCAAATTTTAAAAGAAAGAAGGTAAAAGTAAAATGGAAAAAATTACTGGAAAAAAATGTTTAAAAAAAACTCGACCTTTAGCACAAGTCCTCTTTGAAAAATCGGTCTTTCAATTTTTTTTTTTCGGTGGTTCCCCCATTTTGATTTAAGAACAGTGAAACATAACAGGGATGAATTTTGAATACTGCTTTTAAATTTCTTTCATCCTTTTCTCCCAAAAACCCCTGAAAAAGCAAAAACAATAAAAAGTAGATTTCGGGGTGAAACTAGAATATTATAGTGCAAAAAAAAAAACCCCTTTTTTTTCCATGAGGGTTTTTAAGGGAGGTAATGATTTTTTACCCCCACTTGTAAAATCGGGTTGGGAAGTGTCAAAAAAAATCATTTTGCTAACCTAATAAAAAAATATGGGTCCAAACCCCTAAAGGCCCTTTTTTAAGCTTGCACTTATAGATAGCCATGTGAAGGGTGAATGCTAAAGGAAAATTTGCTGAATGGTGTAGGACCATTTGTGAACTATGGCTATATATGTCTGTTAATCAGATACAGCGGTACCAATGTGAAAGGAGAAAGCTACAGAGGTTACAGAAAATTGGCTGAAGAGCACCACATTTCCATGCATTTCAGATCTATATTTCCATGTTATATGGCTGTGTGTACAAGTATGTACATATTTTCTCCTCTTCTATGTATTCAGTCTTGTCCAACCCTTGGATACTCTGTAGGCCAGCTCTCGCTATGCTTCCCTGTTTTCCACAGCTTCTTTCAATTGTTTAACCATCCTGAGTAGATTTCTACTGAATTTGCCCTCATCACATGACCAAAATATTTTAGCTTATGTCTGATAATCTTGCCTTCCAGGAACAAATGTGGGTTCGTATGATGGACATCTTTGTTGATGTCCATGGAATTCATAGAAAATCTTCTTCAGCACCATAGTTTATATGCATGGATTTCTACATGCGATATACACTGATCAAAAATAAAAGAACACTTAAACAACACAATGTAACTCCAAGTCAATCACACTTCTGTGAAATCAACCTGTCCAGTTATGAATCAATATGGATTGTGATCAATGTCTCCTGCTGTTGTGAAAATGGAACAGACAACAGGTAGGAATAATAGGTGTGAGGAAATGGGAAGGGCCTGATGATATTATCATAAGGTCTGTTTCTAGCTGTCATAAGAATTGTAAGTATGTAGAGTAGTATGTGTATTCTGTATGGTCATAAAACATTTCTTATATTGTTATTCAACCATTTCTGTAGCTCAAGACCTCCACCCCCCTTTGCAAATGAAATTTGTAGCCTGTGACTCTGGAACATTACAAAAGTCCTTTAGACAATTCTATTACCCCGCTTGTTTGTATAACTCGGTCTGCATCTGCCAAGCTGTCATTTTATTGCGTTTTATAGCCAATTTTGTATATACAAGTGTCATCAATACTTGATAGGCCAAAACCGTATCAGCCCAAATGTGCCCTATGACATGTCCACTGCCATAAAAGACTAGCCACAAAAAGTTCCTAGTTCATTGAGCCGTCAACCCTGCGGCACAGCCCGTGAATGCCATCTAGTGGGGATAGTAAGCAACAGTCCTCATTAAGCATCAAGGGTCCGCCCACCTCATTATATCTCCAGCCAGTGATTGCGGCCTAATTATCCTAATTAGCTGATGGGAGGTGTGGAAACCTGAGGTGGTGAGTTGGGGCCTATAAAACACATTGCCAGTCTCACATCTTTGTACATAGTTTGGGGTTCAATTCTGGACTGAGCCGTGTTCCATCTTTTCTTCCATACCCCTGAATTTGAAAGCTGGCATTGTAAGTGTAAGGACTTTCTAAGTTTTCTCCCTTTGATTTAATAACTGTTTTGCTACGTATGTCATATTCATTGTCATTGTATTTTTTTTATGTAAGCACTGTACCTTGTTTCGTATTAAAATATTACAAATTAATATGTTAGTTCTTGTTGCTGCAAAGACCCATAACCTTGAAGAAGTGTTTTTAACCCTGTAGCTGCTGGAGAGCAGTGAGGTAACCCTCTAAGTGTTTTTTAAGTAAATTTTTGGGATCAGAGTCCTTCCCTCTGATTTCCTTTTCTTTGGATTATTGAGGAAGGTGGTGACAGTGGATGTTTCTGGGGTGCTGGAACTGTCTTGGGATGTGATTTATGCTCGATTTGCCATCTGAGTGAGAGGTGACTGCAACATGGAAATAAATAAACTGGGGGGCCATTACAGTGGCCCCCAGTCACGTGCTGGTGAGTGCGTACATGACAATAGGCAATTAGCAAGACAATACCTATAAAGGAGTAGTTCTACAGGTGGGGACCACAGATCATTTCTCTATTCTCATACTTTTTTGGCTGCTATTTTGGTCACTTTTGCATTTTGTCATTGCTCTCATCCCTAGAGTTAGCATGAGGCGGTGTCCAAAACCCACAGAAGTTGCTAAAGTAGTGCATCTCATCTGGGATTGCACATCAATGAGAGTTGTGGCAAGAAGGTTAGCTGTGTCTGTCAGCACAGTGTCCAGAGCATGGAGCAGTGACAAGAAGACAGGCCACTACACCAGGAGACGTCGAGGGGGCCGCAAGAGGGCAACAACCCAGCAGCTGGACCACTACCTCCTCCTTTGGCCCTGCTCCTCCTTGCATAGAGCCCTGCAAAATGACCTCCAGCAGGTCACCAATATCAAGGTGTCCGCTCAAACTTTCAGAAAGACTCCATGAAGATGGTATGAGGGCCCCACATCCACAATTCGGTGATGGGCTGTAAGCCCAACACCATGCAGGGTGATTGGCATTTGCCAGAGAACACCAAGATTGGCAGATTTGAAATTGATGCCCTGTGCTCTTCACGGATGAGAGCAGGTTCACACTGAGCACATGAGACAGACATGACAGTCTTTGATTTTGAGTATCATTCCAAATACAGACCTCCATGGGATATTACATTTAGATTTTCTGGAATATTTCAGTCATTGAGATCTAGAATGTGGTATTTTAGTGTTCCATTCGTACTTTTTCTATACACACACACATCATATACACTCACCGGCCACTTTATTAGGTACACCTGTCCAACTGCTCGTTAACACTTAATTTCTAATCAGCCAATCACATGGCGGCAACTCAGTGCATTTAGGCATGTAGACATGGTCAAGACAATCTCCTGCAGTTCAAACCGAGCATCAGTATGGGGAAGAAAGGTGATTTGAGTGCCTTTGAACGTGGCATGGTTGTTGGTGCCAGAAGGGCTGGTCTGAGTATTTCAGAAACTGCTGATCTCCTGGGATTTTCACGCACAACCATCTCTAGGGTTTACAGAGAATGGTCCGAAAAAGAAAAAACATCCAGTGAGCGGCAGTCCTGTGGGCGGAAATGCCTTGTTGATGCCAGAGGTCAAAGGAGAATGGGCAGACTGGTTCGAGCTGATAGAAAGGCAACAGTGACTCAAATAGCCACCGTTACAACCAAGGTAGGCAGAAGAGCATCTCTGAACGCACAGTACGGCGAACTTTGAGGCAGATGGGGCTACAGCAGCAGAAGACCACACCGGGTGCACTCCTTTCAGCTAAGAACAGGAAACTGAGGCTCCAATTTGCCCAAGCTCATCGAAATTGGACAGTAGAAGATTGGAAAAACGTTGCCTGGTCTGATGAGTCTCGATTTCTGCTGCGACATTCGGATGGTAGGGTCAGAATTTGGCGTCAACAACATGAAAGCATGGATCCATCCTGCCTTGTATCAACGGTTCAGGCTGGTGGTGGTGGTGTCATGGTGTGGGGAATATTTTCTTGGCACTCTTTGGGCCCCTTGGTACCAATGGAGCATCGTTGCAACACCTTGTGGAATCTATGCCACGAAGAATTGAGGCAGTTCTGAAGGCAAAAGGGGGTCCAACCCGTTACTAGCATGGTGTACCTAATAAAGTGGCCGGTGAGTGTATATTCATACACTTCTCAAAAAAATAGCCTCTTTGAATTCTATGGTGTTAAGTCTCAGGACATCTGGTCCTTAGAGGGTCTTAAAATTAAACACAACCTCAGATTAATAAGAAAACAGATTCCACGGTGTCATTATGTATTTAACAAAAATGAAGTCAAAATGGTAAAGTCTTCTGTGAAAAACTATGTACACCCAATGAACTAATAGCCATCTTGAGTGGCATTAACTTGATTATTTTCCATATTTTATCCCACTCTTCTTCAAAATGTTGCTTCAGTTCATTGAGATTTGAAGGTATTTGTTTACAGGCAATCCTCTTAAAGTCCTTCTGCAGCATTGCAATTGGGTTGAGGTCTGGACTTTGAGTGGACCACAATGCAACATCATGATTTTTGCTTTCTTAGCCATGGTTTTGTGTCCATGCTGATGTGCTTGGGATCATGGTCCTGTTGAATGGTCCAATTTCAGCTGTTGGACGGATGCCTTACATTTAACTATGCAGTAGAATACTTTGGTACATAGGGGAGTTAATGGCATACATGCCAACTCTCCCGTTTTTGGCGGGGGGGTCCCGCTATTTGGGGTCCCCTCCCGCCCTCCCGGGGGAGTTGGCATTCCTCCCGCCGCCTGCAGGCGGCGGGGGTCCTTTAAATTACCGCGGCGCAAGAGTAGCGACTGGTGCGCTACTCTTGCGCGCTGGACCGCTCCTACAGGCGGGTTGCAGCGGCCGCAGCGGCCGCTCACCCGCCCGCGGTCTCACTGTGCGGGGAGGAGGCAGGAGGGATCGCTCCTCTCCTCCCTCCTCCCCTGTATGTACGGCGCCGGTGTGTGCGCCGTACTACAGTTCAGCGGCGCAGGGGGAAGTGACGCGCGGCTGCGGGGAGTGACGCGCGGTGCAGGGGGAGTGACGGGCGTGCACGCGACGGGGAGTGACGCGCGGCTGCTCTCACTTCCCCCTGCGCCGCTGAGATCGGTCGGGAGCGGCCGTGCTGCAGGAGCCTGGTAAGGTAAGTGGATTTTATTATTTTATTTTTATTAGCTTTAGGGGGCACTACCTGGCTAACAGAGGGGGCAACTACCTGGAACAATGGCTCTAAGGGGGCATCACCTGGCAACAATGGGGGCATCACCTGGCAACAATGGGGGCACTACCTGGCTAACAGATGGGGGCACTACCTGGCTAACAGATGGGGGCACTACCTGGCAACAGAGGGGGCACTACCTGGCAACAGAGGGGGCACTACCTGGCTAACAGATGGGGGCACTACCTGGCAACAGAGGGGGCACTACCTGGCAAACAATGGGGGCACTACCTGGCAAACAATGGGGGCACTACCTGGCAAACAATGGGGGCACTACCTGGCAAACAATGGGGGCACTACCTGGCTAACAGATGGGGCACTACCTGGCTAACAATGGGGGCACTACTTGGCTAACAAAGGGGGCACTACTTGGCTAACAGATGGGGGCACTACCTGGCAACAGTGGGGGCACTACCTGGCTAACAGATGGGGCACTACCTGGCTAACAGATGGGGGCACTACCTGGCAACAGAGGGGGCACTACCTGGCAACAGAGGGGGCACTACCTGGCAACAGAGGGGGCACTACCTGGCAAACAGAGGGGGCACTACCTGGCAACCAATGGGGGCACTACCTGGCAACCAATGGGGGCACTACCTGGCAACCAATGGGGGCACTACCTGGCAACCAATGGGGGCACTACCTGGCTAACAATGGGGGCACTACTTGGCTAACAATGGGGGCACCTACCTGGCTAACAATGGGGGCACCTACTGGCTAACAATGGGGGCACCGTACTGGCAAACAAAGGGGGGCAACTACCTGGCCACAAATTTGGCTCTACCTGGCTACAGAGGGGGCATCTACTTGGCTACAAGGGGGCATCTACCAGCCTGTAAGGGGCACTACCTGGTTATGGGGGCTACTACCTGGCTATAAGGGCATCTACCTGGCTTTCTTCCAAAGCCGTTATGCAGTTAGGTGGAGTGGGTGTGGCTTTTTGAAGGGGCGTGGCATACCGACAAGATGGGCGTGGGCGCCGCCCACTACAATCTCCTGCTTTTTCATTTTCAAAAGTTGGCACCTATGGTTAATGGTCGATTCAATGACTGCAAAATGTCCAGGTCCAATGTCTGCAAGACAATTCCAAATCATCAGTCCTCTTTAATAGTACTTGACAGTAGGTATGAGGTATTTGACCGCAATATGCTGTGGTCTTCGCCAAAAGTATCACTGTGCATTTTGGCCAAAACTACTTTGATCATGTCTGTTCAAAGTACATTGTTCCAAAAATCTTGTGGTTTAGTCAGATGCACTTCGCAAAGGTGTTTTCTCACCACAATGATTAGTTTTTAATATATAGTTAAAGGTAAATAAAGACTATTATCAAAAACATTGTTTTAATCAGGAAAGAAGATTTTATTTCCTCTTAGAGCAAAGTTTCTCTGGTTACCAACCACCTCTCCCCACTCTCTCTTACCCCTCATTAAACCAAGTTGCTGTCATCTGCCATGTTGAGTCACTCTGTGCAGAGCCTCATCTCTAGCAACGGACTTTGTTTACTTAACTTAATGACAAGTTTTAGCGCTTTAGAGCTATGTAGCCCTGTAAAGTCCACTTTACATCTCCTGCAGTCATGTCACTGTGAAAGGAATAGCTAGAAAAAGCAGAGTCGATATGTCAATCACTGCTGCAGACCTGCTCACAGCATGATCAGGATGTCCAAGTCTAAAGCTGGCTGTAACTCTGTGAAACTGCATGGTGAGAAAACCCCTTTATGCTGTGTTGCCATGTTTTTATAGAACGAGGTGATTTTCTCCTGGCAGCCCTTCCAAACAAGCCATATTTGTCTTATCTTTTTCTAATAGCATTGTCATAAACTTGAACTTTTAACACGCTAACTGTAGAGTCTGAGCATTGCGAGGTCCGACCTAGAGGTAATTTTGCTGAGAAGTTCACTCCTGGAAAGATTGTAAACGGTCTTGAATGTTTTCCATTTGTGAATAATCGTTATTGCTGTAGAATGATGAACTTCATATTGTTTGAAAATAGCCTTATAACTCTTCCCAGAATTGCTTATATTAGATCATTGCAGCGGGTACCAGTATTTTGCGTTGGGCAACCCACTGAATCAAATAGTATTGGTGCCATCAATTAGTTGTAAGCCAGCATGGTGCACCACACATAACTGTGTAACTGGCACCCTATAAAAGCCTCATCTATGTGCAATTGTAATACTAACAATCACTCCCCTCATGGATTGCAGGTGTGTAAGTGGTTGTTTATCAGGATTTGTGCATTTGAGCAATCTTCCCCGTATACAGGTGTGAACTGGTTCTTATCCAATGTGAAGTTTTTTACTAAGCAATTGCCCCTACATGGATAGGTGTGTGAGCAAGTGTTCATCAGTAATCTGCACCTGTGCATCTTCTCCCATGTAATATTGGGGCTTCTATTAGCTCCTACTTGGTATGCCATTTTGTCCAGTCATGGAGCTGTGAATATAGCCCAAAAAAACATTTGAAATCCCTTGACAGCCACGTGTTTATGAAGAGGAGAAAGCAGAAATTTCTAGGTGTACATATTACACATATATTCAGTGCTCATTGTTAAATCACATTTGTTTCTTAAAGCGTATTCTAACTCTACAGTTTAGTAACAAAAGACCCTTCTATACAGAGATTTGCCCATACATCTGTGTTATGCCAACTTCAACACCGCACTCTAGCTAAGCAGACTGCATTACTTGAGAGATCACATTTACAACTAAAATCTCCAGGCTCCTGCAGCTACTACTAAATTAGACAGCGCTGTCTGGAAATACACTAACCTAGCAGAAAAAAGTATTATTACCTTGGACAAATGCTAACTTTTGTTAAGGGGTTAATTATACATTTACTGGAATATACAGTGTAATAATTCACAGCAAATGCCCAACACCATATACCAAACAGCCCACACATTTTAGTTTTTCCAAGCAAAACCGCAATATGGTATGTAAAATATTGTACACTTCAAACTCACCTCCAAGTCATGAATGTTGAATTTATCCTCATAAATGTAAGCAGCATCAGCACCAACAGCTATTCCTGCCACTGTGGCAAGATAGCCACAGTATCCACCCATGGTCTCGACAATGAAGACCCGTCGCTTTGTGCCAGAAGCAGATTGTTTTATGCGATCACAGCTCTTAGAATAATCAGGAAAAAATGCTTATTTATTTGATAAGTACAAAATCCATTATCTTCATTTATTATCAGTAGGAATGGCCAGCACATGCAATTATACACAGTTATTTCTTAAAACTATATAGATTCTCAAACTTGTAGTGTACATTTAAAATAATGGTGTAGGAGTCATTTGAAGTCCAACCTGCTCCTTAGCTCACTAAATATCTTGCATGGTCCACAGCAGGAAAACAGTGGCAGCGGAAGGGATGTCAGTCCGTTTGGCATATCACTGCTGTACCCAGTCAGGTGTCTTTAAACATATTTGGGCAGATTATATATACCTTTTTATAATCTAAAGTGTAAAACTAGATTAGGCATATAATACAATTTACCACAGTGGTTCATGCTGATACATTTTTTATACCAACTGTTGGTTAGTTGCACCAATATTCTATGCACATTTTGTTCCCTTTCCGCCACAGTGAGTTTACATTACACCAATTTCCCCTCTTCTAATAGCAGTAACATTTCTTACCTCCATCTATATATATACAAGCTCCCTCTCTATTGTTTAACACCAGAGGTAAGTGTAGCCTGGGCACCAAATATACTCAAAAGAAAAAAGGAGAAAGTAATACTATCCCAGACGGCACAAAGAACTAAAAATTAACTTTTATTACAATTACTTTAAAAACGTATAGATTCAAATTGTATACGAACCGCTCGTGGCAGCCTCCTATGCATGAGGGCAGTAGCGCTAAATGATTCTTTATATATAAGGGGATAGGTATAAAGGCCGGGAAATGTCAAACAGGGAATTTGCCAATGGTACTAACCCTGCAAAACCCTATACAAACTATTAATTTCCCTAGCCTAATAGCGGAAAATAACGTCCTGATAAGGACGATCCCGTCCGGAACCTACCCCTACAAAAACAAGCCCTACAATGCCCTATTAGGTCACAGCTTAGAGATGTAGAAATAAGTATCTTACTTCAAGAGAAAATGTCCCAACATGTTTCGGTGCCTACCCGGACCACTTCAGGGGACAATGATTGGTAGGCCACAGTGAATGGTATTCAGGGGTAATAGCAGGACTAGAGCATATGGCTCACAGCGTCCGGATACAGCTATACCATACCATACCATAGCTGTATCCGGACGCTGTGAGCCATATGCTCTAGTCTGCTATTACCCCTGAATACCATTCACTGTGGCCTACCAATCATTGCCCCCTGAAGTGGTCCGGGTAGGCACCGGAACATCTTGGGAAATTTTTTCTTGAAGTAAGATACTTATTTCTATATCTCTAAGCTGTGACCTAATAGGGCATTGTAGGGCTTGTTTTTGTAGGGGTAGGTTTCCGGACGGGATGTCCTTTCAGGACGTTATTTTCCGCTATTAGGCTAGGGAAATTAATATTTTGGGATAGGGTTTTGCGGGGTTAGTACCATTGGCAAATTCCCTTTTTGACATTTTCCGGCCTTTATACCTATCCTTATATTTTAAAGAATCATTTTAGCGCTACTGCCCTCATGCATAGGAGGCTGCCACGAGCGGTTCGTATACAATTTGAATCTATACGTTTTTAAAAGTAATTGTAATAAAAGTTAATTTTTAGTTCTTTGTGCCGTCTGGGATAGTATTACTTTCTCCATCTATATAGCAGTATGTGGGCTTACTTTTTTGAGGGACAAGATATACTTTTTAATGTTACTACTTATTGAACTGTACAACATTTTCAGAAACAGAAAAATTATGTGTGGGGTGAAATGGGAAAGAAATGCAGAATTGTTTTGGGTGAGGGGTTGGTTTTATATTGTTTGTTTTATTTACATAGTCATGAAAATACAGAAAACTGTTGGAATGATAAGGTGTGCTCAAATATATATAAATTATATTATAAAGAAACAAAAAAAAAATCCTTTTACTTAGACCCAGTAGGATATTTGACTACTAGGGCGCATGATCGCTTGTACACTATTTTGTAGTAATAACATATTGTAGAACAGTGTACAATCATGGCTCTCCTTTAGATGCTGCAGCAGGTGTTGGTTGTAACTAACAGCTGATACTTGCAATGTAAGGAGTAGGCTTAGCCCGTAAGTATACTCCAAACACCCTTACCGACAGCATGACATAACTGTACATCATAAGTTGCTAGGGGGGTGAGCCACATCCATTTCTGTTAACTAATGCCCTTTTGTTCTTAAAAATTTTGCTGAAACAAAAAAAAAAATTGGCAAAACAAGATACTGTGATAACAGAATGAAATTTTAAACTATAAGACCATGTTCACACAGCAGAGTGAATTGTAGAATTCAAATGCATTTGTGTCCCATTATACTTTTGTACGAATCTGTGCTGTAGTTCATCCTATTAAAGGAGTCCTGATTTTCCACTTGGGGAACTTAAATATCAGTCTGAATCCTGCAATGAAAACTAATTCCATTGTGGACATCTAGGGTAAGTAAATTTTTACTTTTTTTTAGTGTCCTTTTTAGTTACCGTCAAGCTAATAAGTTTGAAGGTTTTTTTTGTGCCTGAAAAAGTCTGAAAAGTACAATAAAAATCCACAACTAATCTGCAGCTAATTAGTTATTACTTTTTCCAATACAGCCCAATATGTTTAGTGCGCTGACTATTGCACTGCAACAATTATTCCAATGCTGCAATACCATAAATCAGAAAGGCCTACCCACCATCTATGTTTCTTTAACAAATTAATCCAAACACTCATAATATTTTATTTACCTCCATGGCTGCATTAACAGCAGTGTCTGAGCCAATACTAAAATCAGTTCCTGGTACATTGTTGCTGATAGTGGCAGGGATGACACACATGATTATGCAAAGTTCTTCATATTGTTCCCGTGCCTCAACAAGTTGTAACACTCCTTCATAGGCCTACAACAAAAAAGAACACAAACCTAAAATAAGACAAATGGTCAAAGGACCAAATACAAAGAATTGGGGAACAGTTACAAATGGGGTACCACAGGGATCAGTATTGGGCATTCTTATGGTTTTGCCTGAATGTGTCACTTTAAATCACTATTAAGGCAGAAAATGAAATATCATATACAATTCAGGGCATCCGTGTCTAAGAAGGATAAATCAGAACAAGAGTTTGTGCAGAGGAGAACCCCAAGGTAAAAAGAATAGGTGTATTGCGGTACAAAAACAGGTTATTCACCTTGAGGTTATGGATCTTGCTGCTATAAAATGATTGATTTGTTGAAAGGTGTTGAGAGGCCAAAATTCTCGTCTTAAAAGAATTACAAGTTATATTTACTAAATTGGTAGATATGGATAATAAATCTGGTACTGTGCACGGAAAATCCACAGTAGAATACAACAGTAAAGATTTTACTAAACCTCATCTACCTTGCAGAAATTGTCAACACAGAAATTTAAGTCCAGTATGGTAGTGCGACAGATTTTTTTGCAGGGAATTTTTCCCATTAAAATCAAAAGCTACATACAAATCTTCAAACCATTAAATTGTTGCGGATTACCTGAAAACCCACAGCAATATTCTCAACTGCTAATTCCAAAAGACTGGGATAGATTTATCAATACTGTCTAACCTAAGGGGCCGTTTACTCGACAAGTGACAAATACCGGTCGGGGGAGCGGCTTTTCTCCGAGATGAGCAGAGAAAAGCCCTCCCCCTTCAAATTTCCGGACGGAAGAATGTGCCTGCTCAATGCTCTTCGGCCGGCCCGCGGGCGGAAAACCCGTGCAGTGGGTACTGCCGCATGGGTTTTCCATAACGCCCAAGTCTGCTCATTTTCAGCCGGTTTTTCAAGCGGTCTGCAAAACCACAAACCGCCTGAAAAACCGCCTGAAAACCCGGCTGAAAACCCGTGCCGTGGGGACATGCCTGAAGGGTAAAACTAGACTAGACAGTCTTACAATGTGCTACATTGATCATAGTGTTCATAAAGCTAGCACAGGTTAAAACCGTCTAGCCTAACTTTATACCATTTTTAACCTGGCTTACTTTATGCCACTAACTGCACCAAAGTTTTGGCGCACGGCGTCGCACACTAAGCCATGCCCCTTTCCCATGAAATTGCGCCCCTTTTGTCGCACTAGGCACAGAAGTGTTTATAGATGGTCTATAACACATAGGGCGATATGTCTGAAAATTGGCGGCGCTGCGCCAGGTTTTAGGCGCATTAAATCAGTGCAAAGTCCGATCCACTCAAAAATCTGGCATCAGTTATATCTTGCATAATAAACTTAATGCGCCTAAAAAGGCGCATTGTGCAAATTGCGGCACATAGTGTATCACTGGTAGTGTATGTAATGCGCCTACTGAGGCGCACTGTGTAACGGAGGGGCATAACGTATCATTACTAGTGTATGTAACGCGCCTAGATAGATGCATTGCGCTATGGAGGCGCATAGCATATCATTGCTACTATATTTAATGCACCTTTATAGGTGCATTACGATGTGTCATATCCGGCGTATAATGCGCCTAATTTTGGTGTACGACAGTTCTTTTACATCGACAATATGACATTAAAAGTGTTTTTGGCGCAAAATAGACCAAAAAAACTGCGCTTGTGTATTGGGACATGTTGCCCTTAATGAGTTGTAAAGCATCTACGACATTATTTTGGGTGCAAATTGTGCCAGAATTCTGGCACAACTACCATGACAAATGAACCCCACTTTCTTTCTCGCTGTCTTTTTTTCAATCAAATCTGGATCAGCATCCACTTCAAATCCAGGCCAAAATCTGTAAAAATTTCCTTGATTTCTCCTGTGGATTTGAAGTGGAAAATTTAGCTTTAGATTTACTACAAGTATACTTATCCTTAGACCGCTCCACTAAATTTTACTGATTATCCAAATGGAAGAAGCAAAAGATGACTTCCAATTTTCCTTGCTCTCGGGCTCCATGCAAGATCTCGCCTCATGGAGTAAGGATGATTCTGAGAAAGGTCAGGAATCAGCCCAGATCTACACGGGAAGACCTAGTCAATGACCTGAATAGACCTGGGACCAGAGTCTCATACCGTTAGTAACACACTACGCCAGCACATGTCCAGGTCCATTTAAAGTTTGCCAGTGACCAACTGGATGATCCTGAGGAGGCATGGGAGAAGGTCATGTGATCAGATGAGACCAAAATAGAACTTTTTGGTATCCACTCCACTCGCCAAGTTTGGAGAAAGCAGGAGGAGTACAACCCCAAGTACACCATCCCAACCGTGACGCATTGGTTTGGAAACATCATACTTTGTGGGTGTTTTTCTGCAAGGGGGAATAGGACAACAGTACCACATTGAATGAAGGAAGGATGGGGCCATGTATCTCGAATGACCCGAAACACACAGCCAGGGCAATTAAGAAGCATTTCAAGATCCTGGAGGGTCCCAGCCAGTCGAAAATCTTAGAAGGGAGCCAAAACTCAATGTAGCCCTGTGACCGCCCCGAAAGATCTGGAAAAGATCTGTATGGAGGAGTGGGCCAAAATTCCTGCTGCAGTAAATGCAACCTTGGAGGGTTTTGTTAAGAAAAACAGGTCTGTGAGGGCCAAAATTCTTGCTGGTTGGTAGGTGAGCCCAAAAAATAATAACCCAATCTAAAGTTTAACTTGTACTTAATTAGCATTAAAAAGTAATAATTCTATCCCACAAAAAGTACATTACACAGGTGGATCAGGTATCCTCAAGGTGTGTAAAGGGGTTAATAACATATACTGTACTATGGTTATCTATACAGTCTTCAGGGTTAATTAAAGACTTATATAAACACCCCTATACTTTCCACTGTTATACCCTATAAGGCAGGAGGGGATAAACTTTTGGGAGAGGATTGTGGGATATAACCACAATTTAGTTGTCCCTTTGAATAAGATACAACCACTAAGTCAACTTATCTGCGTATGAGTGCAGTGACAATTATACTACAGAATGTCGTGACTGACATACTTTATTTAGTGGGGATTGCTTTCCCATTACGGTCACGCGGCTGTAGTGATTGTTTATCTGTCTGGTTGGCCTGACAGCTGGCGTTATGCCCTACCCCCGTTCAGTGCGCATTTGCGAGGTGCCGCGGGTATCGCGAGCATCTGAGATTGTAGACCGAGATCACGTCAGCGCTTGTGCTGGTACTGACTAAGTGTCACTTCCATGCCGCGGTCTTTAGCGTGCGCTTTCTGGCGTGCTGAGACAGAGCCCGGAGTGGTTTGTTGCGGCGCATCATCAGCAGATATCGGACGAGAATGGCAATGATTGGATGTATTGTTTAAGCGGAGGTATGACTACTCTGTGACATACCCGACGGGGATTCATCTTAGATGTGGCGGGTATTTATGAAGACTGAGGAGCGAGTCAGGTTGGGTATATCATTGTGTTATCTGCTTGTGGTGGAGAGACATCCTGTATCTATGGACCCATTCTAAGGATCCCCTGATTAACCCTCCGCGACCAGATGAGGGGGAAACGCGTCGGGAGTACGGAAAAAAGGGCAGTAAGGATAATTTTATTGCTTTATGTTTATCTTTGAATTTAGTGGCATGCTTCTGGCTGTAGTGTGTAAGTGGTGGTTATTGGTTGATGTATAGATATTACTAAGTGACCAAATAGGGTGAGCCACCGAGAGGAGGGGCCGCCCTATTCGGGACGATATCCCCTCCTGCCTTATATGGTATAACAGTGGAAAGTATAGGGGGGATTTATATAAGTATTTGATTAACCTCGAAGACTGTATATCTAACCATAGTACAGTATAGGTTATTAACCCATTTAAACGCCTTGAGGATACCTGATCCAGCACTGTAATGTACTGTTTGTGGAATAGAATTATAACTTTTTAATGTTAATTAAGTAAAAGTTAAATTTTAGACTGGGTTATTTTATTGTCTCAGCGATTTCTTTGGATTTACTAACCCTGTGAAGATATTAGGAATTGGTTTGTGATTAGTCTAATGGTTGGTAGGTGATCAAATACTTATTTCATGTAGTAAAATGCAAATTAATTATCCAAAAATCATACAATGTGATTTTCTGAATTTTTTTTTCTCTCACAATACAAATTACAGACCTCTCCATTCTTTTCAGATTGGAAACTTGCAAAGTCACCAGTGTATCAAATACTTATTTTCCCCACACACACCGACGAGCAGCAGGATCCCCACCTTTCCCTCAAGAGTGGTAGCAGCACCAGAACCCTCTTTACCCAATAGTAGCGACAGCTGGATCTCACAGAATTTGTAGCAGGTCTCCAATAGTAGGGAATGTGGGTACTCTTCCCAACCCTCCTCACAATAAGTGGTGCTTTTCAACTGTGACATGCTCCCAAGATGCACTTCTATGCGTTTTAGCAGGGATAGTCAACAATCATATCCGCTGCAGCTGGATGACGTGAGCTACAGCATCCAGCTTCTGCCAAGTGTATGAAAAGGAAAATCTTAGTCTCCATGGTAAACTCCACCGAGTTTTGTCAAACCCTGCTGACATTTTAGTTTAAAAAATTTATATGTAGCTAGAAGGTCGAATTAACGAAACTGCTATAAGCACGAATATTGCAAGCACATAAACCGTGCAGCTATAATGTCTCAATGTCTCTGTATCAGCACAAGATTATGTTAAGAATATTCCAGTATATATATTTTACTGCATCGATTTTCTACAGTAATAAAAAAAAAACCACTTACCTCAAATCCACCAATGACCAAAAGCGCATGGATAGAATATTTCCTTATGTTTTCAACAATGTTTTGCATACACGACTTCGGAATGGTTCTTAAAAGTTAAAGTAAAAAGACGAAAATTTATTTAATTAGCCATAGCCTTTTTAAATAATGGCCAACAAAACCTACTTTTCATCTTACGGACATTTATTTTATAAGATAGGAATGTTTGCAGAGGGTTTTATTGGTTATTATCTGAATGGAGCATGCAAGAGAGACATTTTTAGAATGCTTCTGGTCCCCAGCTTATTTTGCACAAGATTGACATGTTTGGAAATTTGAGCATGTAGATGATTCATTATAGTGCAGTATTTTTAAGCAACAAACAAGTTTTGGATAGCCGATACCTGGGACAGTCACACAATATACATGTGCCCCAATTTACAACTGCAAAGCATGAACACATTGTTAGAATATGTTCACACATTGCAGTTATTTTTTTCCAGTTACATTGTGGTTTTGTTATTTTTGCAACCCTTCAACATTTTTGCCAATATTAAGCCTGCAAGATGCATAAACATATATAGAAAAAAAAGCACCCCAAAAAAATTATGTACCTTTTGTTAGGTGTAACATGCCCTAACAATGTCATGACCTTATTGTACATCTACTTGAAGCATTATTTATTTTTACTTTTTTTTAAGTCTAAAGCATTATGTAGAAGCTATTACTCTTCAAAATGTCCTGTTGATCTTTCGTGTGGAAACTATATCAAGTAAACTGTATGTGCGACCAAAACCCGGAGCATGGAAGTTCAAAAAAGAAAAGAAACAGTGTGAAGCGCCCTTTTTGGCGCACACACGGTCATCGGCGAACACATTGTTTCCTCATTGAAAATTCCGCACTTGCAAGCACAAAAATTTGAATGAGGAAACGAAGCAGACTGCCCGAGGCAGATTTCTGCCTCCCTATACTCTATTAAAAATTGACATGCATTTTCTGCACCTGCAAAGAATTGACTCAAGTAAAATGAACGGCGACACTGATTCTACATTGTAGTCAACAAGAAGTGTCCTACAGGCGTTTTGGATGCTTGTTTAGGGGCATGTTGGGCACGCAATATAGCAAAAAATTAGCATAAAAAACGTTGTGTGAGGGTGCTCTTAGGGTACAGCTTTAATCAGAAAGATTATTTTTTCATATTTTTTTTTTTTTTTAAGTCATTAGCCCAAGCTTTCATCCTAGTCCATTCTCGTACTTTTATACTGCAGATCTGTATGTATTTTTTGTATGTGCATAAAAAGTGCACATGGAGAACAATTCCCTTACTACAAGGGAAGAACCATCAGACACTACAGGAAACCACTAACGAGATAAAGAGGAATAGCATTTTGGAAATGTAGACGCAAGCACATTTTTTTTTTACATTCCAAAATAATGTGTGTTTAAATACAGGCAGTCCCCGGGTTACATACGGGTTAGAGACTGTAGGTTTGTTCTTAAGTTGTATTTGTATGTAAGACGGAACCAATATATTTAGTACATGTATGGTGTGTAATTATAGGCAGGTATATGTCCCCCATAGCAGGAAATAGGCAGGTATGTCCGCCATAGCAGGTATAGGCAGGTATATGTCCCCCATAGGCAGGTATAGGCAGGTATAGCCACGTATGGCCGCAATAGGTAGGTATAGGCAGGTATTCCCCCACAGGTAGGTATAGGCAGGTATGTCCCCCATAGGTAGGTATTGGCAGGTATGTCCCCCATAGGTAGGTATAGGCAGGTATGTCCCCCATAGAAAGGTATAGGCCAGTAGGTGTCCCCCATAGGCAGGCTATAGGCAGGTATTTGTCCCCCATAGGCAGGTATTTGTCTCCTATAGGCAGGTATAGGCAGGCTATAGGCAGGTATAGGCAGGTATAGATAGGGCTTATTAAAAATAACAAATACAAATACTCACCTCGCTCCCCCGCTGCTCCGAGGCTTACCTCGCCCTCGTTCTTCTGATACAGGCTGGTGATGTCATCAGGCCACGTAGGCAGCATGATGACATCGCACGCTGCCTGTGCCGGAGACTCCGGAAGGTCGCATGTCTGCTTGCAGCCTTCCGGAGTTCTATTGCGGAGCAGGGAGTGCTCGCTCTCTGCCCCGCAATAGAGGCTTCGGATCTATGCGCTCCGGGACGAGTCGCGTACAGCCGAAGCAATCCCCACCGGTGCCCGGGCCATGGCAGTGTCACGACACGGATCGGAGAGTCAGCTGTATGCGCTCTTAGGAGTCGCATGCAGCTGCGAAGATCGCTGACAGCGCCCGGGCCCCCATTCGTAACCAGGGGACAAACGTAAGTCGGAACGACGTAATTTTTCGGTGGGGTTATATCTCTTGCCTTTTTCTCCATGACAATTTAGGCGATTTAGAGATCCTGTTTTTACTGAACCTCTCTGATTAACATGATCTATAAGGCTATGTCTACACTGCAGTGGACAAAAAACTACCTTAAAACGAATTACTAAAAACGTTCTTGAAACTGAGTTTTCTGTCCACTCCCTGTCAAAAGCAGCTGAAAAAACGTCGTTTTTTTGGCGTGTTTTTTACAAGCGTTTTTTTGCTTGTCTTTAAGCCTGTTTTGTAATGTATGCATAAATTAAGCCATTGGATGTAACTCCGCCCTACAAAAGGGTAAATAAAGCACCTCTTTGCATTTATATGTGATCTTGTAGTCGTTTTACGAATTTTAGCGCTAATAAAGTTATCTTGCGTTTGTCGGCAAAAATATATATATTTTTTTTTACGGACTTTGGCCCTAAAGTCCTTTTTTTTTTACGGATTTTGGTGCGAAGATCTGCATTTTTACGGATTTTGCCGCTAATAAATTTATCGCACGTTTGTCAACAAAAACACTTTATTTTTACGGATTTTGCCGCCAACATCTGCATTTTTACGGATTTTGGCGCTAATAAAACTCTCACTTTTGTTGCCAAAAATACGTTTTTTTACGGATTTTGGCCCAAGAATCCTTTTCTTAACATATTTTGGTGATTATAAAGTTTTCTCGCCTCCGACGCCAAAAATACGTGTTTTTTTTTTACATTTGCGCAAGAATCCATATTTTTACGGATTTTGGCGATAAAATACTTAACATATTTTGGCGCTTTTAAAGTTAAGAAAAGGATTTTAGCGTAAAAAACGTCCGTAAAAAACGTATTTTTAGCGTCAGAAGCGAGATAACTATTAGCGGCAAAATATGTTAAAAGGATTTTAGCATCAAATTCCGTTAAAAAAAAAAACGGATTCTTGCGCCAAAATCCATAAAAAAAATATATTTTTGGCGGCAGAAGCGAAATAACATATTTTGGTGCTAATAAAGTTAACAAAAGGATTTTAGCATCAAAATCCATTTAAAAAAAACGGATTCTTGCGGCAAAATCCGTAAAAAAACGTATTTTTGGCGTTATTAGCACCAAAATCCGTAAAGAAAAGTATTTTAGTGCCAAAATCCGTAATAAAATGGATTCTGACGCTAAAATCCATAAAAAACTTATTTTTAGAGAAAAATATATGAATTGCGGCCAAAGCATGATCATTTTATTACAAAAGGTACAAAAAAGGACACATCAGACACTAGTATGCAGATTTGATAAGATATAACCTTTGTTACACCCACTATAGGTGGGACTTGGGTCTCCTGGGAGGGTTTTCATTGAAAAATCGCGCCAAAAAACGCGCCAAAAGACGTCCGGCGCTTTACATAGACTCCTGTAGTAAATTTTCTGCCCTGCTCTGGCGTTTTTTAGAGCATGTTGCAAAATACGACCAGTAAAAAAAATGAGCAGAAAAAAGAAGCTCAGTGTAGACAGCAGGACATTTTTACATTATAAGTCTATAGGAGCTCTTTACAGTCGTTTTCCCAGCGTTTTTAGAAAACGAAAAACGCTGAAAAAACGGACGTTTTTCTGTGCAGTGTAGACATAGCCTAACATGAAAAAAGGCCAAACAACACACAACATATATTTACGTATATGGCAGCGATGGAAGCCTTCACAAGTTCAGCGATCGGGACACAGTAATCTCACCGCTGACGTCCAGATCGCATTGAGGAATGGTGGAAATCAGGGAAAGAAGCACCACCTAAATCCAAGGGATGCTATAAAGCTTCTAGAGACAGGCAATCCCTACCATTATTCCAAATAAAGAAAAACAGGATCAAATTGAGCGCTCTGAATGCATTAGAATTAACATTTAATATTTTAGGAAATAGCTTAGTCAAGATGGTTCTAATTCTGGCTATAAGGAACAAAGGGAGTTTATTCCACCCATTAATTTTATTGCAAAGAAAGGTTATCAGAAGGTTTAAGTTATAGAATTCTGACAGGTTCCTGGATATAGTAATACCCAAATAGGAGAGGACTCAAAGCTTGTTGCAAGGGGGGCAAAATAATCTAAAGGCAATAGACAAGCCATTGCCAAAATTATCTACGATAACTAACGCTCTGGGGAAGGATATGTCTGCATGTTTAAATAAAGCAATTCATCATCCACATATAAAATTATTTTCTTGTGGAGTGGACCTTTAAGAAAACCCAAAATGCCTGAATCCATACATATACTAGCATCAAGTTGCTCACTAACCAGAGCAAAAAAGGAGTGGGGATAAGGGACATCCCTGTTTGGTGTGCCCCTATATAAGGCAAACGGATCTGAGATTAGGCCATTAACTAACTTTCACAACTGGCTGATAATATAAGTTTGACCCAGGAAATAGAGAAAGGCCTCAACCCAAATTTATCAAGGAGAATCCACAAGTAATTCCACTCCATGGAATCAAAAGCCTTTTTAGTGTCAAGTGACATCAAAATTTCTACTACCCATGTTGGAATGGGGGGCCTGCATGTTCATGAATAGTTGTCGAAGATTCATAGCTGTGTGTTTCCCCAGCATAAACCCCAACTGGTCAGCATGAATAAGGGAGAGCATGACAGAGTGGACATAAAAAACAAATGCTTTTCCAAAAAAATCTTATGTCCTCTATGACCGTTTGTTAGTGCGTATAGAGAGCTGCTGATATTGTTTTGCGCTTGCATTGCTTTTGGCTGCCACACCGGTGTGCACCTATACATTTATTTTTCAAAATGGACGTGTCGATCAGGTTTAGTTTTTTGACTGTATGTATGGGTAAGTGGCTGGTTCCCGTCTTGGTTTGTGCACTCCACCCACATGCACAGGTTTTTTTTGTTTTTTATCAGATCAGGTTATAGCTGGAATCTTCTCTACTTGAAATGTGAAGGTCTGAACAGACACCAAGACAGGTGACATTAGCGTAGGTTCCCACCTGAATTGAGGTTACCTTGTCATGGTAGGTGTGCCTTTACAGTTTTGATAAAAAATGTACACTAAGAACATCAAAATTTTCATATTTGCCACAGCAGCAAAAATGCTTTTGCAAAAAATTCTATGTCCTCTTGACCTATGACCTTTTTTAGTGCTTATAGAGTGCTACTGATATTGTGTAGCGTTAAGACATATGGCCAAAACTTTGGCCAATATCTGCACAGCTGTTTGTAGCAGAGAGAGTGGCCTATAAGACGCAGAAAACCCTGGGTCCTTACCCGGTTTTGGAATAACCACTTTTAGTGCCTCACTCATCAAGGCAGGGAGAAAAGCAGCTTTGTTTGCCTCATTAAATAGTTGGAATAATAGTGGGGCAAAAAATTCAGGGTCCTGTTTAAAACAAAACTTAATGGGTATCCAGTTAGTACCTGGGGAATGCATTTTTAAACGAGGCAATGGTGGCTAGAATCTCTTCAGGAGTTATAGGGGCATCTAACGTAGCACAATGCTCCCCTGAAAGAATAGGTAAAGTGACCTCTCTCAAGTAATCAGACAGTTCTGCGTCCGACACCAAAGTATGCGAGCTATACAGTTCTGCATAGAAATACCAGAAGATTTCATCCACCTGCATAGGGTTCGATATAAATTTGTCCCATCCTGTCCCGTAAGACACGTACACTTCTATTCAAAAGTTTGGGGTCACTTAGAAATGTCCTTATTTTTGAAAGAAAAGCACAGTTTTTTTTCGATGAAGCTAACATTAAAGGAATCAGAAATAAACCCTATACATTGTTAATGTGATAAATGACTATTCTAGCTGCAAACGTCTGGTTGCTAATGCAATATCTACATAGGTATATAGATGTCCATTTCCAACAACCATCACTCCAGTGTTCTAATGGTACATTGTGTTTGCTAACTGTGTAAGAAGGCTATTGGATATTTTGAAAACCCTTGAAACCCTTGTGCAAGTATGTTAGCACAGCTGAAAACAGTTTTGCTCATTAGAGAAGCTATTAAACTGACCTTTCTTTGAGCTAGTTGAGCATTACACTTGTTGGTTCGATTAAACTCGCAAAATGGCCAGAAAGAGAGGACTTTCATGTGAAACTTGACAGTCTATTCTTGTTCTGAGAGATGAAGGCTATTCCATGCGGGACATTGCCAAGAAACTGAAGATTTCCTACAACGGTGTGTACTAATCCTTTCAGAGGAGAGCACAAACAGGCTCCAACCAGAGTAGAAAGAGAAGTGGGAGGCCCAGCTGCACAACTGAGCAACAAGACAAGTACATTAGAGTCTAGTTCGAGAAATCGACACCTCACAGGTCCTCAACTGGCAGCTTCATTAAATAGTACCCACAAAACGCCAGTGTCAACGTCTACAGTGAAGAGGCGACTCCGGGATCCTGGCCTTCAGGACAGTGGCAAAGAAAAAGCCATATCGGAGACTGGCTAATAAAAGGAAAAGATTAATATGGGCGAATGAACACAGACATTGGACAGAGTAAGATTGTAAAAAGTGTTATGGACAGACGAATCGAAGTTTGAGGTGTTTGGATCACACAGAAGAACATTTGTGAGACGCAGAACAACTGAAAAGATGCTGGAAGAGTGCCTGACGCCATCTGTCAAGCATTGTGGAGGTAATGTGATGGTCTGCGGCTGCTTTGGTGCTGGTAAAGTGGGAGATTTGTACAAGGTAAAAGGAATTTTGAATAAGGAAGGCTATCACTCCACTTTGCAACACCATACCATACGCTGTGGACAGCGTTTGATTGGAGCCAATTTCATCCTGCAACAGGACAATGACCAAAAGCACACCTCCAAATTATGCAAGAACTATTTAGGGAAGAAGCAGGCAGCTGGTATTCTAATCTGTAATGGAGTGGCCAGCGCAGTCACCAGATCTCAACCCCACTGAGCTGTTGTGGGAGCAGCTTGACCGTATGGTACGCAAAAAGTGCCCATCAAGTCAATCCAACTTGTGGGAGGGGTTTCTGGAAACATGGGGTGAAATGTCTCCAGATCACCTCAGCAAATTATCAGCTAGAATGCCAAAGGTCTGCAATGCTGTAATAGCTGCCAAGGGAGCATTCTTTGATGAAAGCAAATGTCTGAACTATATTTCTATTCAGTTTGCAACTCATTTGATAAATAAAAGTATGAGTTTTCAAGGAAAACACAAAATTGTCTGTGTGACCCCCCAAACTTTTGAATGGTAGTGTAAGTAATGGGGGTTCTTGAGAGCATTTCGCCATGCATACAAGTAGTTTAACACAACATTCCCCATTTCAAAAAAATGACTGTCTGGTAAAAAAGGAATCATGGGTCTCCCGGTCACGTAAAACTTGGATATATAACTTTTGTTGTAGGAGTCATTTTGATTTATTACCATCAGATGGGTCTCTCATATATGCCAATTCCACATGTGCTACATCCAGTGCCAAAAAGAGTCGGACTTCGAAGCATAGGAACGTTTGAAGTCTGCCACAGCTGTGGAAAGTTCCCATCTTACACATGCCTTAAATGAGTCCCAAACAGCTAGGAATGAGGAATTAGTTTTGTTAAGTGAAAGGAAGTCTGACCATTTGGCAGTGAAATAAGCAATACACGAAAATGGATTGAATCTCCAAAGTCTAGGTTTAGCTAAATCCGACCAAGCAAGGTGTATCATAAGGATAATATGGTTCGAGATTGAGCAGGATAAGTAAAGACATAGGGTGATGAAGGGAAGCAACTATTTGCCAAAAGATTCTTGAAAGTGCATTGTATCCAATGGAAAAGCATGAATACTCGGAGGAAGAGGGATGGCAGGATCTCCATACCTCAACTAATACAAATGCATCAACAGTTAACTGCAGAGCAGAGGGGGAAACCATACAAGAAGGGGATTGGCTTGGGGTAAATCTACAATGATTTCCCAGGTAATGTTAAAATCCCCCATCCACAAAACCGGATTATTCGGCCATCTCAAAATAAATGCAACTGCTAAATGAATAATGGCTAAATGGAACTGGGGGACATATAGATAATAAGGAGAGGAAAGGGCCTATTATCCACATAACAGTACATAAAAATATATCTTCCGTGTTGGTCAATGTCGATAGTGTCCAATGTGAAGAGTAAAGACCCCATGTATGAAAGCGGTCTTGGTCTAAGACTTTCTTTGTTGCCCATAGCAACCAGGAGTTCCCCTTACATTTCATCTAGTGCTCTGAAAGAATGAAACGGGCGCTCTGATTGGTTGCTATGGGCAACAAAAAGTCTTAGACCAAGACCGTTTTCATGCATGTCCATCTAAATCTCTTCGTATTAGAACAGACACACCTTTCGCATGAGAAGAATGTTCCAAATGTTAGAGCCATCCCATCCATGGTTTGAGAAGAATATGGAAATGGAAACATATAGAGCGTCATGTATGAACGGGGTTGCGCCAGATATCTGGCGTCTTTACAGCCCGAGATCAGACACAGCCCCCGTTCATAAATTTTGAAATCTCCTGCACGCCACTCTGAGGCGCATTACATAGCGCCTGCGGTGCTTTGTAATGCATCCGATTTCGGGGAGGGGAGTGGGGGCGTGTGGGAGGCGGGGCGCACTAGAACCGTAGCGAAGCTATATATTTGTAGCTTCGCAACGGCATTGCTGGGCGCATAACAGTTGGAACAGGTATACCACTTTCAAAGTGGTACACCTGATCCAGAACGGTCGCCCGAGCGCTAGAATGCGCCTGATTTATGACCCGCTGTAGAGCAGGTTCATACATCAGATGCATTCTAGCCAATTATTAGGCGCGTGAAATTTGGCGTGTTAACGCCAAATTTCATGCATGTCACCCATAATGTCCGCCATATAGGTTATTAGAAATCGCAATACCAGGTTATGCTTAAAAGAGTCGTTTAGGCCCCTCACATTCAAAGAAAAGCATTTTAAATTCGCCATAATGGATAATTGTAAATTTAATAGGGGGACCAAGATCTCAACCTTCAACTCCCACCCCACACATTACAATTGGAGCCCCCACCGTAAAAAAAAAATAAAAAAAAAAAAAATAGCTCTCATAGACAATAGATAAGAACGGTTTTGACCATCCCTCATCCCCACATACATTCCCCAACTATTGAATGCCTATCCTGAACCAGAAACATATCAAAGTTAACTAGAAAGTTCGCCAACAAAGAGATACAATCAGCTACAGGAGTCAACTGAGCAGCATAAAAATTACAAAATTTGAGCTTATGAAAATAGAAGAAATCTTACATAGTAAATTATCACAAATGTATATGGATGTTGTACAGTATATTTAAGCACCAAGTGTGTTGAAAGATTAAAAAAAAAAAAGGGAAAAAAGATGAAAGAGGGAAGAGGAGAGAGATGAAAGCCACTCAAATCAGACAACATATAACGAATATGTTCAAGTCCTTAAATGCAATCTATTTCCAAAATAGATCAAGAAAAGAGATTGATGCAAGAAAAGTAGAAGTCACATGTATTTAGTAAAGGTTACAACTACTTAGGTCTTCGCGTGTCCATATTCAGATTTTTTTCTATCCAGCCGCGAGCCTACGCTGGGTTATCGAAGAAGTGGGACTTTTCCCCTACTTGTACACACAATTTGGCTGGATATAACATTGCATACTTAAGTCCTCTTTCAGGTAGTCCAGCTTTTCCAGAAGTAAATTGGGATCCATTCCGCTGGATTTCAAGAGAGAAATTGGGATAGAAGTAGATTTGGACATTCTTGTAAGGTGTTGGACCTTTTCCCCTCAGAAGCCGTAGTAGGGATTTTCTTGATCGTCAACATGTTGACTAAGCTTAGGTCAGAAACGTTAGCATCCTTTGGGGAAGCACGACCTCCAAGTCGTTTAAACTATGCTCAACTTCGGTAACTCTTTCATGTAATACTTATGCATCTTGTCGAAGTAGAGAAATGTCGACTTTTATTTAGTAATTTCTAGTAGACAGTGTAGTTTGGAACTTGTGAATGGCCTGAAGCACTTTTTGAGTATCTGAGCTTAGGTTTCGTGGAAGCTTGTTGGTTGTCTTTAGCAGGAGTGGATGGTGCCGAACTGTGACTAGCATGATCTACTAGTTCCGTTCTGTGGAAACCGTGAAATTGGTCTGAGGCCTCAGTTTTTCTCTTAGAAGGCATGGCGTTATACCAGATACTGTAGGCAATCCGAGTAAAATATTGAGGTCACAATCTCCTCTAAAAGGCACTGCTCAGCATTCACCGCAGCTTATCTAGTATGGTAACATGAGGAGATAGGAAGATAAATACAGTGAAGATGGGGGACTGAATAGGAGCAAAGAAAGATAGTCTCGTTGGTGACCACACGAGAAGCTGGAAGCAGTAGTCCATAGCAAATTGGGACGTCTGCCAAGGTAGAAGTAAATATAAACTAGGTGTGTATCTGAGCAAGAGACCGTATCACACCACCATTAACTCTCTAATGTAGTAACTGATACGCCAGGAGAGGAAGACCCAGTCCATACAAATTTAGTGCTAGCCCAGTCCAGGCAATTACAGTGTTGGCAGCAGAATAAAAAATAGCAGTAATGGCACTCTTCTGTGCTGTAATTATACACTCAACACCCCACCGAGTATACAATAATGAGAATACAATCAAAATATTGTTGCTCTGTACAACCACTGAATAACACTGAAGTTCAAGAGTCTGGTAAACAAGCAATCATAACTTCATAATGTAAATACCCATACTCAATATGTTATACAAATGTAAACTTTTATTTTTCAAGAAAAGTGTTTAGCCAAATTCATTAATGAGACAATAATACAATACAATAATGAGAAAGCAGATGTAATAAACCCTCTCAGGGCCTTGGTCAGGCAGGAGGAAGCCTGCACTTAGGGTGTCTGGGCTCTGTAGAAACGTCTGTGAGGGGTAGACAAGATGGTGGCTCCACATGGTACCAGGTCCCCAAGAGATGATGGCGCTCACCTCCTCCTGCCTTCTCCACCGTAGACACAGCGTCCGTTGGCAGCAGGGAAGTGCATGTTCTCTACTTGCTTACGCGTTTCTGACCCACATGGGTCCTTGATCACAGCTGTGATGCATGTGTTGTGACAGACTGCTCTCAGTGCAGGATATGCCAACCCAGGACACCACTGAACAGTATTGAAAAAATGGAGGGATGAGCATTACTAAGAAATGTACTTTATGTGTATAAAGTGCTATGTGTCCTCTTCCCTCAGCAGCCTGTCAGTCATACTTCATAGAAAATTACCTGATTATTAATGCCTTTCTTACCATATCTTACTCCGTAGCCATCTTTGTAGGACCATTTAGTTAAAAACACACACACACACACACACGAGGGAGAAACATTCAGATATTTACACATACCTTTTTGTTCCCAACATTGAACCACCACGGCCTAGCCATCCAGCAACAGCATGCCAACCTACTTCATTAATCTATAAGAAACAAAATATACAAATCCTATCAGTGTGCAGATACATATAGTCATGTCAAACAATAAAATAAAAACAAGTCTTGCGACAGATTAGGAAACAGAAAACTGTTTTCTAAAGTGGGGTTAGGGCTATGTTCAAATCATATTTAGGACCTACAGTACCGGTCAAACGTTTTAGAACGCCTCAATTTTTCTAGTTCTTCTTGATAATAACACCGTCCTAGTACAGCAAATGACATGAAATGGTTAAAAAGTAAGCTACTTTTCTGATTTTTAACTAAAGGGCTTATTTTTAGAGAAGGCATAAAGACAGCTACTTTGCAGCACAGAAAGCAAGTTATGATTTAAAATTGGATGCAAACTATTGCTATACGTGTCAACTTTTGGAGATTACTTTCAAACCCTGTGAACAGACACCATTACAACACTATTTAGGGAACGGATTTAACAATTTTGCCCTTCAGGACAGAGCACACTGCTATCATAATGCCAAGAAAAAAAGCAATTAACAAATGAAGACAGACATACAATTATAACCATCAGAAGTGGATGTCTATCATACAGAGAAACTGCGAGGAATACCAAGGTAGCAGTCAGTTAAGTTTCCTATACTATCAAAATGCATTTGGAAATTGAAGGAAACTCTGACAGTAAGAGGTCTGGCAGACCAAAAGCCACTACAAAATCAGATGACAAGTTTTTGAGAGTCAACAGTTCATGATCGGTGTCTCACAGCTCAAAATCTTCAAGCACAGCTTAATGCAGAAAAAAGTAAAACAAGTTTCCATTTCAACTGGCAAAAGACAACTTCTATTTGCAGGTCCGACAGGTCAAGTATCAGTAATAAAACCACTGCTAAATTGGCAAAATTAAAAGATATATACAGCAGATGAAATAAGTATTAAACATATCACAAATTTCCTAAGTAAATATATTTCTAAAGGTGCGAATGACATGAAATTCTCACCAGATGTCCGTAACAACCCTTCCAATCCACACATGCAATCAGGGCTGTGGAGTCGGCAAGCCAGAGCCCCGACTCCTCAATTTCCCAAACCTCCGACTCCCTCATACATGGCGCATGTTTAAGTGATAACTTTACTGTAGTAAAATGGTAACATCAGGCTGTTTATCACCTTATGATACAATAATCAAGCTACTTAGGTAGAACAGACACTGACAAGCAAAATGGTAACAATGTTTTGATCTTTTGAACACTTGTGGTAGAGTTGAAGAAAAAGCTTTATTTGTACCCAAGACCAGTCTGAACCAACATTGGGAATGTGTAGAAGAGACCTGGGATCAGATTTTGGTCAAGACCTGCTTGAATCTGATCCAGAGCCCAGGAGGATTCAGGCAGAGCTGAAGCCAAAAGGTGGATTTCCCAAATAATAAAAATTAACATTGATTTTTAGTAGCAAAACTGTAAAACAGTTACAGAAAAGAATCTGCAGAACTAAACAGATGCTAAATACTTGCAAGTCACATTTATGTATAAGATAGGTAAGATGACTGTATATAAAATTACAGTAGCCTCATGTGCAAAGCTGTAGTGGATGGTGAGATATGGAGCCTGAAAGTCACAAGTTCAAAACATCGTTACCATTTTTCTTGTCAGTGTGAAATATATATTCATTCGATATGACTTTAGAACACAAAAAAAATTGTAAATATGCAAAACACTGCAGGAACATTTGTGGAGTCTCTGAATTTGTTCTGAGAAATAGTATTGCCTCCATCAGATCCTGCATACATGACCTCACATCTGATCTCATTATTTCCAGGCTAGAGAACGGCCTCTCTACACTAACTTGGGTTGGGGGTAAAGCAGTGACCACAGGGGCGACATCTCTAACAATGTCAGGGTATAAAGGAATTGCCTCAGGCACAGGCAGTTTTTGATGAATGGTTGAACTCTTCTACTTCTTTGAAAGCAGGTGAAAAATTTTGCTGAAATCTGTTTGCCATGGGAGCAGAATCTTTTCCCCTAGGGCAGCGCTTTCCCTGCTCCATGTCATCAATTACACTCCTCATGTGATGCGGCTGAAGATATGGGAGCAGTAGCACTGGCCAGACCCAATTCCTCTTGCTCTTTACATCGAACTAACTGGACCAACTTATTATATATTTTGGGAGTCGGAGTCGGTCCATTTTACGACGACACCAACTCCTGCGAAATAGGCACCGACTCCGACTCCACAGCCCTGCATGCACTGACATCAAACCATAGATGTCCATAAATTATGTGTAAATATGAGAAATGACACAGGGAAAAAGTATTGAATACACTAATTGAAACTGATTTTATACTTCATACAAAAACCTTTGTTCATGATGACAAGACGCCTCCTGTATGAAGGAAAGTTAGTCGTATGCATTGCTGAGGTGGGATTTTGGTTCGTTCTTCCACATGAATACTCTTCAAATCCTGAATGTTCTGTGGGCTCCTTCTATGAACTCTGAGCTTAAAGAGAACCTGTCACATAGGTTATGGCCCCCGGCCAAGGACAGCACAAGCTAGTGACAGACATGCTCTTTCCAGCGCTTTGTCCCTTATTCTGTAAGATGCAGCAGTTTTAGAGCATTTAATGCTCAAATGTTATTCATGAGCAGGTGTTAGCCCCGTCCACCAAAGGCTAGCCCCCGCCCACCCGACAGTTATTCACATGGTTCTACCTATTCAAACTAATAGGTTTATCAGTTGAGGTGGGCGGGGCTAGCCTCAGATGGGCAGGGCATGAAAAAACTGACTTTTTATGACTTTTCTGGCTGAAAACTGCAGATTTGAGCACTAAATACTCTAAAACTACAGCATCTTACAGAATAAGGGACACAGTGCTGAAAATAGCATGTCTGTCACTAGCTTGTGCTGTCCTCAGCCAGGGGGGCATAAACTAGGTGACAGGTTTTCTTTAAGTTCCTTCCATACATTTTCCTTTGGATTCAAGTCTAGTGATTGTCTGGGCCATTCTAGCAGCTTTACTTTCTCGGTTTCTAAAAACAATTGAAAAAGCTTCCTTGGCCGTGTGTTTGGGATCATTGTCTTGCTGAAATGTTCTCCGTTGTTTCATTTTCATCATCCTGGTAGATGGAAGCAGATTTTTATCAAGAATGTCTCCGTACATTTGTCCATTCATCCTTCCTTCAATTATATGAAGTTTGCCAGTGTTGTATACTGAAAAACAGCCTCACACCATGATATTCCTGCCTCCAAAATTCACTGCAGGTATGGTGCATTTGGTGCGATACACAGTGCCTTTTGGCCACCAAACATGGTGTGTATTATAACATCCATAGTTCAATTTTGGTGTCATCTAACTAGACTATATTCTCCCCATATTTCACAGGCTTGTCTTAAGGTTGTTGAGCCAACTTTAAATACACTTGAACATGCTTTTTGTTCAGCAATGAAGTCTTGCATGGTGAGTATACATACAAGCCATGGAGGTGGAGCGCATTACTCATTGTTTCTTTGAAGCAATTGTACCTGCTGATTCTAGGTTTTTCTGTAGCGCTCCACAGGTGATCCTTGGCTCTTAGACAACTCTAATAATTATTTTCCTTCCTCTGTCTGAAATCTTGTGGGGTGACCCTCGACATGGTTTATGGTGAAATGATCTTTTCACTTCCAGATTATGGCCCCAACAGTGCTCAATGCCATCAGTATGCTTGGCAACAATAAATTTGTAACGGTCTTAAGAAACATCTCATGATGGGTAAAACCAGTGAGTTGTCTTGTGTGGCATCTTGGTAATGAGACACCTTTTTATAGGCTATCACTTGAATCAGCTGATATGTTTCACTTAGTGGTAGGATTGCTTTCTTATAACTGATAGATTTCAGCTGGGGTCATGACTTTTCATGGCTTCTTGCACATCCCTTTCTTCAGGAGTTCAATACGGTTTACTTGTGTCAATTCTCATTATTACACATAATTTATAAACATCTTTGGTTTGATTTCTTTGCCTGTATGGACTGGATGAATTGTTACCAACATCTGGTGAGAATTACTGTCAATTGCACATTCAGAAATATATTTACTTAGAAAATTGGTGTTGTGTTCAATACTTATTTCACCCAATGTATAGAGGTTTTTAGTTGACTGCATAAAACAGAGGCACTGAAGGTAGAGTAGTTCGCATTTGCACTCAAAAATGAGCCTTACTACAGCTGTTGGTATGAGCCCTCATTTAACATTGTCAAACAGTACATTGTGCTTCCAAAGGCTTTTTGCACCTCTCTTTCTTCAGGTGTTAAATACTTTTTCCCTGTGTCATTTCTAAGTACTACACAACTTAATTTATGGCCATCTATGGTTTGATTTTTGTGTCTGTGTGCTTTGGTTAGCTTGTTACCAACATATGGTGAGAATTTCATGAGAATAGTTCCTTTAGAAATATATTTACTTAGAAAACTGGTCACATATTCAATACTTATTTCACCCGCTGTATGTATGAATGAATTCACACACAGACCTGTCTGGGCTAAGCAGCACATCCAGTAATCGAGTAGGTAAATGGATGGTTTCTCAGTGTGCAACAAAAGCTGTCATACATGGACCAGGAATTATGAGGGTGTGTGGCTCTTTTGCTGAATTCGGAGTTGGCAACTTGCAGAGGGTGACTGGCACAATAGGCATAAAGGGCTACCACAGCATTTTGATGTGCATGGCAATACCTGTACGTCTAGTTAGTCAGAGATTTACATTACAGCAAGACAACGATCCAAAACAAACTTAGGTAGTTCTGACATAACCTAAGAAAACATAAAACAGCCGGTAGGATACAAAGAATGAATAGCCTTCACAGGCTCCAAGCTTGAACTGGATAGAAGGCTGAAGAAAAGTAAACTACAAGTGCAGCACATTTGTAGTTGCTGTGGAAACATCACCGAGAGGAAATGTCTTAATTTCTGGAAGAATGCTTTGATTGTGAAAAGCTGTTACATCAGCTAGAGGTTGTCCAGATTTAATTTTTTTAAACAACATTGATCCTTTATTTTTATTCATATTACCCTATTTCTTATTTTCTTTAATTTTAAAGCATATACAAGACATTAAACTGTATAAACAATTTAAGACTTAAAAACCTTTTGACCTGTATTCTACACTGGAATTTTCTGCCCAGGAGGGTCTGCCACCTTATACTTCCAACATAAGGTTGTATAGGATTAAAAATAGGATACATTGAAAAAAAAAAAATCTATAAATCTATTTTAAGTGCACAATTTTTTCTCCTTTAGGTGATAAAGGTGAACTACCCCTAGGTAATTAATTATCGGGTTAAATGATTTGAAGAAAATGTTTGCAATTTTCAACCAGACATCAGAGAAATTCATTATTCAGCTGAAACTAAATCTTCTCCTATTGGTCACTGATTGACTGATTGCAACTGGTACATATTGTTTATCTGCATGGCGGTTTAGACAAATCATTTTCATATGTCAGCACTTCATTTCTGGTGTTCCTAAGACTATAACATTCCCCCAGGTTGAAGACGCCACTCGTTCCTTTTTTTTTTATAAGTTTTATTTTTCGATTTTTCAAATAAACCATAAAAGAACAAAATCATTCTAACACATTTCACAGAGGCATAGCAGTGAACATCAATCCAAGAAACATATGATTTAGAAAGCAATGACATAGGAAATGAATATTCGTACAATTATTCAGCAATAATGGTTCAGAAGAATTGACAAAATCATAGTACAGTAAAATGATCAGATGCAAGGCAGATAGTGATACCAAGGAGATAAGAAGGCTTCTTAGTCATGCTAAATCATTCCCAGTGTACTCTCAACTATATACTACCTCTGTTCCATACACTCACTTCTTGACGTCCATTCCACCATTCACACTTGCCAGTCTCTGGTGTATCATCCAATATCCACTACCATTCACACAGTCTGGGCTGCAGTCCAGTTGCTCCAAACTGTATGGAAACACTTGGGAATGCCTTTGGCAGCATATGTGGCCTTTCTATAGAAAAAGCTCGGCATTAACCAGCTGTCTCCACTGCTCTAAAGATGGGACCTTAGGTGGTTTCCAGTTCAAAAGAATGGTTTTCCAAGCATAGAAGAGCAAAAGTAAGGAAAGCGTGCGGTCCGTCTTACTCGGGATTAACTCTTCCACTATTCCCAAAAGACTATTCTCAGGCGAGCACACATCAGGGAATCCCAACTTCCTATTTAAGAACCTGTGAATCTCCCGCCAAAAGTGCTGTAGCACTGGGCAGTCCCACACCATGTGGATCAACGTTCCTCTCTCTGCACCACACCTGGAACAGGCTGTAGAGGGCAAACAATGCATCTGATAGAGTCGGAACGGCGTAAGATATACCTTATGGAGCCACTTGATTTGGATTAGTTGGTCTCTGGCACTTAATACCGATAGACGCCAGGAAGTCTTCAGTTCTGAGAGCGCATCATTTGGTATGGACGGGACATCTCTCTGCCACCTCTCGAAGGAGATCGCCAGAGGAGAGTCTTGACAGCCCATGATGGCCTTGTAAATAGAAGAAACTGGCTTCCTGAGGACCATCCATCTCAAAATAGCCTCTAAGTACCCATAGTCAAGTAAGACTCTCCCCAGTCCAAATTGCATTGCACATGCATGTCTTAGCTGCAAATAGTGAAAAAAGGATCCCTTTGGAAGGTCAAACTGTAACTGCAGCTCATAAAACGTAAAAAAAAGTGCCATCTCTATATAACTGGGTAAGGTACTTCACCCCACGGACCACCGAAAAACCATAATCTGGGAGTTCCAGGAGCTCAGGCAATTTCCTATTACACCACAAGGGAATAACAGGGGATCAGGCACTATATACACATCTCCACTGTGGCCATAGGGGTAAATTAAACTTTTCCACACAGACTTTACCAGCACTCATCATCTGTGTGTAATAATACCGGAAACAATGTCCCTCTCTATAGGGTAGGTTGGCGAGTCCCTCCAGTGAACCTATCAAAGCCGCCTCCAGCACTACAGACGTGTCGTTTTTATTGCCTTGAAACCACTTTGATATATGCGCAAACTGGATCGCTACATAGTAAACATACAGATCAGGAAATGCAAGTCCATCTCTGTCATATGGGGCTTTTAGTGTAGCTCTGCTCAAACGAGGGGTGGCACCTCCCCACAGGAAAGAGAAGAAGAGCTTTTTTAACAGCGTAAAATGTGATCTGGGAAGTATCCCCGGGGCTGCTCAATACAGATATAAGAACTTGGGTAATTGGACCATTTTAACTATGTTCACTCTCCAATTAAGGGACAGAGGAAGGCTAGCCCATGCCTTAAACTTCATCTCCACTTGGCACACCACAGGCTGAAGGTTCAGCTCACTAAATTTAGTGATTTGCGTACTGTATAACAATTCCAAAATATTTAAAGTGTGAGACAATGTGAAGGGTAGAAATGGGGTTACCGACCTCAGGTCTACGTCATCTAATATAAACAGTACGGATTTCCCCCAGTTCACTCAAAGACCAGAGTAGCCCCCAAACACATTTACTGTGTCCAACAGGCACTCCAAAGAGGCTCCTGGGTCTCCCAAATACACCAGTATATCAGCTGCATATAATGATAATTTTTCTTCAATCCCCGCAATGGACCATCCCCGAATACCATCATGTGCATTAATCATAATTGACAATGGTTCCATAAGGAAGGCGAAAAGCAACGGCAAAAGCGGGCATCCCTCTCTCAAGTGGGAAAGGGGGAGACAACAGCCCATGTACTCTGACTCTCGCTGTGGGAAGCAAATACAGTAGGCGCAGCCATTTAATAAAACTAGGAGGAAACCCCATTCGCAACAGTAGCCACACGAACCTCCACTCCACGGAGTCGAAGGCCTTTTCATTATCTAAAACAGCGATCACCCTACTCTCGGCATTGATGTGAGTAACTTGCAAGTTGGTGAATAAACGCCTAAGGTTTATATCGGCAGTTTTCCCCGGCATAAAACCCGTCTGGTCTGTACCAACCAATGACAATATCACCCCGTTCAGTCTCATAGCCAAAACTTTAGCCAAAATCTTTGCATCTAGATTAAGCAAGGATATTGGCCTATAAGAGCTGCATTGATAGGGGGCCTGCCTGGCTTATGGACTATTGTGATCAATGCTTCAGAGAAGGAAGGTGCCAAGGCGTTTCCCGTGTCTGCCGCTGCAAACAACCTCTCTAGTCTACAACTCCATTGCTCTGTATCATGTTTATACCATTCTGCTGGAAACCCATCAGGTCCAGGCGTCTTATGTGTCGTCAGCCTTCCTATAGCTTTGCCAATCTCCTCTGCCGATATGTCAGCCGCTAACTCTTCTACCTCTTCACAGGATAATACAGGTAGAACTAGTTTATCTACAAAGTGGACTATCTCCCTATCCGTGTAAGTTAGTCTGGAGGTGTAAAGTCCCTTGTAATAGGTGGCAAACTGTGCACTTATCTTTTCCGGATCCGAGCGGAGGGTTCCATCTGCACAGACCACATTGGCCGCTACCGGTGCTTCTGCTCTGGCCAGAAATGCCAGTGCCCTGCCATTTTTTGTCACCCTCTACAAAGATAAACTGTTTTTGCATAAGGAGCCTCTTCTGAGTGTATTCCATCAGGTGCAGCGCGTTTGCTCTTTGAGCCACTAACAGTGGTTCCTTAGAATTTTGAGATGCGTCCGTCACATATTCAGCCTCCTTCTCCAGAACTGCAGCCTCTAATTTCCCTCGTCTCCCTTAGATCAGCCCTATGTGTTGCTATAGCTCCAATTATAACTCCCCTCAGAACAGCCTTTCGAGGCATCCCACTCCACGAGTGGATTGACCATGCCTTCATTAGCACCCCAATATACTTCCACCTGCTCCCGACAAACACCCAATATTTTTGGCACATCTAACCATCAAGGATTCAACTGCCATAATCTCTCCGACACCTGCAATGGCGAGGATAATAGGAGTTTCAAGGAGGCATGGTCTGATATCCCACGAGGTAGGTACTCTGCCATCGGTATCAAGTGCAAAATCTCTTTTGACACAAAAGCCAAATCTAGCCGGGAGAGAGAGTTATGAGCCAGTGTTAAACAAGAGAACTGCCTATCCCTGGGATGTAGCCATCTCCACGCTTCCACCAAGCCATGGGTGTCTGCCCATTCTTTAAGACTTCTGTTATGCGTCAACTGAGGATAAAGACGTCCATGTCCTGATCTAATGTAGCGTTAAAATCCCCTAATAGGAGTAGCGGTGCCCCTGGGTACTGTGAAACCTTTGCCATAAGGGTGTCCAAAACTCCTCTATGAAAGGGAGGCGGGACATAGATTCCCCCCACAAGAAACTCAGAACCCCATAATTTCACGTGGAGTACATATCTCCCCGACGGGTCTATGTGAAGATCATGCAGCTGAAATGGGAGAGACTTGCTAACCAACATAGAAACTCCTTGGGCATAATTAGAATATACTGCGTGATACGCTGCCCCTATCCAGGGCCTCTTTAGTGCTAAGATTTTCTGTCCCCTAAGATGCATCTCCTGAAGAACAACAATGCTAGGACTGTGGGTTTTGACGTAGTCAAAAACAAGTGCTCTCTTCAATTTACAGTTTAACCCTCGGACGTTCCAGGACACTATTTTGCAGTCTGCCATTGGAATATCAAAACTAAAGAGCACCACCCAGACTGCGTACAGACCAGAGACCGACACATGCACACTAACCATTCATACAGATGAAAGTGCCAAACACCAACTAGGCCAACCGGGCCTAAACTTAGCCACCCCCCACCATGCTCAAAGCCACCCAACCTGCTCGAGCCTACATTCCCGAACATACCTAAACTGTTAAAAAACAGAAATTGTAGAACACACTAAGGTGGGCAAAAGACCCGTGCCTTAGTGCAAACTAATGCCCTTAGAAAGGCACGTTAAAGAAGTACCGTTCAAAACATGTGAAAGGAAGGCCATGTCTCTGCTCCTGTAAAGGAAAGACCTCTAATATTATGCAAACACAGGATTTAAGAGAGCAGACAGGCATATGGCATAGCAAAATTGCAAGAAACCAAATACTTTTTCAAATTAAGTCCGCATGACAGGCCTGCTCATATATGGTCAGCGACGTTCGGGAGACCTCCTATCCAACCACTCTGAGGCTTCTTCTGGTGTACGGTCTTTATGTTGGACTCTGTCTAGTGGGATATAACATGGCTTATTTAATTCCAGCCTCCCTCAGACGGCTCTGCACATGTGTGAACTGCCTCCTCCTTTTCTGCACTTCAGAAGAGAAATCCGGATAGAAGGATAATTTACTGTTTTCATACGTAATGTCCCCCTTTCTTCTGGCAGCTGACAATATGAGATCTGTCTCTGTAATTAAAAAGCTTCAAAATGAAAGGGCAGGGCGGAGCGCCAGGAGGTAAAGGCTTCGTCGGGATACGATGTGCCCGCTCTACTACGAAACTGGATGAAAATTCAATGGGGGCTAGGATCTCTGTGAGTAACTGCTCCACAAACTTTTATGGGGTGGATCCCTCTACTCGCTCCAGCAGACCCAATATGCGCACATTGTTGCGTCTACTACGGTTTTCACATCTTCTGCCCTAGCCGGCAGGGTTTTCACTTGTTGCTGTTGTGTACAGATGAACTCCTGATTAGAATTCAAGATGTCCTCCACCCCGTTGACTCTACGCTCGGCCTCCACAGATCTCTTTGATCTTATCCGTGTCGTAGCTGAGCCTGTTAACATCCATTTGTAGATGGTCAATTTTAGTGATCAGCGCAGTCTGGCAGGTTGCGATGGCTGCCATTATTTTTTCAGTGTCGAAAGCACCAGTGGGCGGAGGATCCGACTGATGGGGCTCATCAGTTTGACTCATCGTGTCCATTGTAGTTTACTTTTGTGCGGAAGCTGGTGCCGTAGAATTCCTATTCCGGCCCATACCTGAGTTGGACTAATGCAGCAGAGGGCCAACGTGGCCAGAAAGGTGAGACCTAGAAAGTGTGGACCACCGGAATGCCAGTCCCTTGCACAAGGGGCAACAAGAAAGACCGTCAGCAGAGGGCACTATTGGCCAGGGCTGCCGCAAGTAAGTTTCAAAAACTTCAGTAGCATGAAATTAGAAAGCAAAGGTTGCAGTGTTATAATTAGCCAGCAGGTGGCACTGTTGGCTCAATTTTGGTATGGAGACTCAGGAGAGCCATAGGACTGAGGAGTTAACCCCTGGTTTTCTGGATTCTCAGTTATAGCCGATATTGCTGCTCTGAAAAGAACAACAGTAGATAATATAGTATAACTTAGAATACAGCAGGTATAGCAAACAGTTCAGTAGATGTCTGAGACAGTGAAGCAGAGCCCTCAATGAAGTGGAGAGCAGTCTAATTTGTGCCCCAAAGACTTATGTTATTTAGCAGGCCTATAGAGCGGTAGATATAGCAGTTAGATAATAAGTCAGTCCTGTGAGGGTCTTGGCCGTCTGCCACCTCTATGTGCAGCACGAGCAAGGATCTAACATCAGAGCCTGGGGGTCCAACTGCTGCGTGTTATGGCAAGATGGTGCCGAGGCAGTAGATTTTCGCGCCCTTTTAACCTGGGACAGTCTGTGACAAAAATGCCGCCAATAATGTTGTAATTTGGAATTAGCTCCCTAGGGAGATAGTATTTCCCTGCTGCACCCCTCACTGTTTTGCTCAGAGATCCTTCCCACTCCCCTGTTACTTATCTGGGGATGTTGCAGTATCGCCTTGTCATGGCCTTCCGATGCCGCAAGCCGACAGTCCCCGAGCTCAACTCCCGTTGTCCTCTGCTTCTTGCCCCTTCTTCCAGAGCATGGGTAATAAGCGCTGCTGTCTATGAACACAGCGGCCGTAGCTCCGATGCACTGCGTCCCGCTCAGCCCAAACTCTCCGCAAGCAGTCACAATGTCCAGCGGCAGAGCGAACCTCACTCCTTCTCTCCAGCCCCTAGCGCCGTCCGCTCCTTCCTCCTCCGGGGTTCCGGACACGCGCTCAAATGTAGGTGCAAGCAGCGGAGAATGTTGGCACACGTCCTCCTCTTCTGTCGAGTCCCGCGCGCTGGCACCTCTCAGCACCGCGCCGCTGGGTGGGTTCTCAGAAAAGGCAGCTCATCTCACACAGTTCCGCGACTTCCCGACACTTAGAAAGAAGACAGAGATTTAGCTCACCTACTAATGTAGTATGTGGTTGCACGGAAAACGGAGAGGCCCAGAGCAGATCTCCCGAGTTTATCCAGTAGAAAATGTAATGCATATAATCCAGAAACTCTTCATTATAGTCGTATCTTAAAAAACTTGCAACTTTATTTCAAAACATTAGTTAATAATCCTCTTAGGATACCATATAGAGTAGCGAGCGTACCGCCGACGCGTTTCGGGCAAGAATTTCCCTTAGTCCTGGTGTCTAAGGCCTAAGGGAAATTCTTTCCCGAAACATGTCGGTGGTACGCCTGCTACTCTATATAGTATCCTAAGAGTATTTTTAACTAAAGTTTTGAAATAAAGTTGCAAGTTTTTTAAGATACGACTATAATGAAGAGTTGCTGGATTATATGCATTACGTTTCCCGCCACTTAGCCTCTCCCTGCAGGCCGGGTTCAAAACAGGCAGAAACAGCCTTCGTCAAAAAGCCAATTAGCCTTGTCTGTAACCTCAGGGGTCTCTAGCCTTGCTTCTCAACAGACCTGAAGCAGTAAAAACCACTTCAGGGGGTCCCAAATCAGGATTATATCAGGATGGTCAAGTTGCTCAAGCACCGCACGTCCTCACTGCATGCAGGTCAGGCCACGCCCCTCACTCTTGTTCTTTAATAACCAAAACTATTTTTATGTGACTGCAGAAACACCCATTCAGTCAAACAGCTTGTTTTCTTAGTATTCAAAAGAACAGTAAACAATTATTTCAGATGAGGGGTTTTTCTATACCTCAGCAAATATCTAGAAATTCCCAAATTTGAACGGTGATGTGTTGCAAAACAATTATTAAAAGGTCACCACCTACCAATCAGAAGTTTGTTCATTAATAGGTAACCAATAGTTCTGTGTTATGAATAAATGAAGCCAATGACCTTTCTAGTTGTAATATGAAGTAATGATGATTCTTTTACTGTTACCAGACCTCAGAGCACCTGCATAAAAATCTGTATCTGTGAACTTGAATAAAGAGAAAGAAGGAATCCAAATCTGCATGATGTCAGATGTCATTTTTCCCTGCTACACATGAATTTGAAAACTGGCACAATGAGGGTTAAGGTGAATTTTTATCCATACCAGTGAACAGAGCCTATGGATAGGTTTAGGTTTTACTAATATACATGCAACACAGGCACAAAAGCTGATGTGACCAGAACCATGGAAAATTATTCTCTAAGATTACCTGTCCTTTTGATAGCCCTTCAAATCCATCATTTACAGTGTAGATCTTATGGCCCTCAGAAATGCCAATTCTTACAGCAGACCGGACAGCAGCATTCATTCCAGCAGCAGGGGCACCCACATTCAGGATTGCAATACTGAAGTTGCTCTAAAGTTATAAAAAAAAAAAAAGAATGTCAAAACTGACTAGCACTTTAAAATACTAACAAAATAAAATAACAGTACCAAATTTTTGGCCAAAAAAGAAGTGTAGTGAAGTCAAATACACACACACAAATATATACAGTATATATTATATATATAAATATTTATATATATATATATATTATATATATATATATATATAAAAATATATAAAAATATATCTATGTTGTGTTTTTCTTTTTTACTATATATATATATATATATTATATATATATATATATATATATATATATATATATTATATATATATATATATACACATATATTACACACACACACATATACACACATACATATACACACACACCTATACATACATACACACACACAAACAGACACACACAGTTGCAACCAGAAGTTTACATACACTATACAAATTGACACATTTGCATGTTTTTCTCTCTATAGCTGGCAATAGAAGTAGCAGATAATATTTAGACTTCGTAGCAAAATTTATTAAAAGTCTTGAACATACAAAACTCCAAACTGTTACAAGTTTGTTACTTGCGTTTATCACTGGTACCAGTCCATAGGAAGGTGCATCAGGATATTCCATTCAATCCTTTACACTGCATATGCATAGCTTGGCTTCTCCATTAGGAGCACACACATTACGCATGCGGGCGTAGCGCAAACGTGCGCGCAACGTTTCGGAAGAGACCTCCCCCTTTCTCAAGCACACGCTGCTGACTTCCATCATGGTATTTATACCACGCAACATAATACATAACATTGACCTATTAAAATATTCAAAATACTACATATTACAGAAAGGCTCTCAAGCCCCAATGTTCATTCATGCACGCCGGGACCAACAAATTCATAGTATGGAACCACCTAGCTTCCTGTTGTAGGAGCAGTGTTTCCATGCTATGTCCTTTTTCAAAGACCTCCTCCAGAATTGCCCACCGCAACTCAGAAACATTATGACCACTTTCTAAAAAGTGTCTAGCAACCGCTGTTTCCCCAAACTTTCTCCTGCAATCCTCATGCCTTACTATCCTGTTCTTAAAGGGGTTTTGCCACCATGTAATGTTGATGTGGGAACCTCCAAAATGGGTAATCACTTTTCTAAATATATGTGATTAAAAAAAGTGAAAACTCTGAGAGCTGCAGCATTTCTCAATCCCCCTTGGTTACCACAAAGCTTCCCCTAGTCACGACCCAGGAGCTGAAAGGCCACGCTTGCGTGAATCACTTCTTATCTGATGACAGGCAAAATGAATGGTCTTTTAAGGCACCGGGTAGCAATATGTTTTCTTTTGTATACAGAATAACTAGCTGTAGTGTTATTAGATCCCTGCTTTATCTGATGAATAAGCTTTCAAGCTGCTGTGTAGAATAGGTGTTCTCTTTTGTATACAGAATTCACAAGTTATAGTTTGATTATTTGAGTGAACATGTCACAGGATCCCCTTATGCATGGCTCTGTGGTCTGGCTGTGTGTGTCCGTGTGCGTCTCTGTCTCTTGCTCTGTGATTTGTTTACATTACATTAGCTTCTTAGCAGATAAGGTTTCTCCTGACAGTGCAGTGTATGAGCCTGTGTCTTGCTGTATTGAATCCACTGTTGTACTGTTTATTAGTTCACTTAAGTTTTGAGACGCTCCCTTGGATTCCTCACTCCCCCTCCCCTCTCCCTCTCTCCACTGCAGCTTCATGACTCAGCGTGATTTGTTGACATTCTGCCTGGGCTAAGCTGAAAGGTAAGAATCTTTGTCTCTCGGCAAATCCCCTTTAAGTGCTATCCTGATATTACTGCGATGTTCATTGATTCTAACCTTTACACTACGTGATGTCTGACCTATATACACCTTACCGCACGGGCATTTTAAGATGTAAATCGCATTCTTCGTATCTCATGTAAATGCGCCTCTAACAGGTATGTTCCTACCACTTGTGGGATGTGTGATTGTTGGACCCTTCATTATCGCGTTACAATTCTGACATTTCATACACGGCTAAGTACCCCTCCTTTCTGGATTTAAAAACCGTTGTTCAACAGGTGGCTTACTCTGTATATCACCACTCATCATTTGGCTCCCCACTGTACGTCCTTTAGATAAATAAAACAAGGTTGGTCTCTAAACAATTTACCATATTAACCATCGCTACTCAAAATGTTCCAATGTTTTTTTAATGAACTTTCTTATCTCACTATGCTTATCATAAACACTTACATATGCTACTCTATCGTTATCTTTCTTTTTTCCCCGCATTTTTAGTAGTGATTTACGTTCTTTCTAACCTATCTGATGTGCAATTTCCTCTACGAAATTCCTATTATAACCTATTTCCACAAATTTCTCAATCATCTTTCGGCTTTGTTGAAAATACAGTTCATCAGTGGAACAAATTCTCCTAGCCCTCGTTAACTGTGCTTTAACACTACCATCAAAAATTTTAGGTGAATGATAGCTAGCTTTATGTAACACATTATTCCTTTCTGCAGGTTTTGTAAAGAGGTTAGTGACAATATTCCCATTTTTCTTCCTAATCTCTACATCAAGATAGTGGATGACCTCTTCGTCCACTGTGGCCGAAAAACGAATCAACGGATGTAAATTATTTATGGCATCAACAAACGTCCTGAACTCTGAGTCAGTACCTCTCCACAGGACGAAGATGTCATCCACATATGTATACCAGGCCCTGACACTATCGTACCCTGGGACCGTCCTCACCTGATGTTGCTGCCATGAATATATTTGCATAACAAGGTGCAAGGGGTGACCCCATCGAGGTCCCTTGTAGCTGCAGATATAACTCCTCACCAAACCTAAAATAATTTCTGGTGAGAACTATGTCCAAAAGCGTCATAAGGAAGTTAATTTTTTCATTTGATAAAGTCAGATCCTCTCCTAATGCTTCACTTGTTGCTTGCATGCCTTCTGTATATGGTATATTAGTGAATAGTGACTTTACATCCAATGTACATAACAAACATGAATCTATGTCTGTAATAGTTTCTAATATGCATAAAATCTGACTAGTATCACTTAGTGAATAGGTCCATTTTTACTACTTTTTGCAAAAATTAATCAACATATAATCACTAGGGGTTCAAGGATGGACCCTATCCCTGAGAATATTTGTCGTCCCGGTGGTTGGCTCAGAGACTTATGAATTTTGGTTACTAGATATAGTATGGGCACACGTGGGTGTTGACATATCAACATATCACGAAGCTTTCTATTGGTAAGGCCCTGTTCACATGCCTCATCAAGTACCATTTCTATTATGTTAAGATATTCCTTGGTGGGATCCCACTCTGATTTCTGATAGACCATAGGGTCATTTAACTGGGTTTGTGCTGCATTAATATATTGGGTCTTATCCTGCACCATATCTATACCAGGCCCTGACACAGTGGACGAAGAGGTCATCCACTATCTTGATGTAGAGATTAGGAAGAAAAATGTGAATATTGTCACTAACCTCTTTACAAAACCTGCAGAAAGGAATAAGGTGTTACATAAAGCAGTTAACAAGGGCTAGGAGAATTTGTTCCACTGATGAAATGTATTTTGAACAAAGCCGAAAGATGATTGAGAAATTTGTGGAAATAGGTTATAATAGGAATTTCCTAGAATAAATTGCACATCAGATAGGTCAGAAAACGTAAATCACTACTAAAAATGCGGGGGGGAGGAAAAAAAAAAAAAAGATAGCGATAGAGTAGCATATGTAAGTGTTTATGATAAGCATAGTGAGATAAGAAAGGTAACTTAAAAAACATTGGAACATTTTGAGTAGCGATGGTTAATATGGTAAATTGTTTAGAGACCAACCTTGTTTTATTTATCGTAAAGGACGTACAGTGGGTAGCCAAATAATGAGTAGTGATATACAGAGTAAGCCACCTGTTAAACAACGTTTTTTAAATCCAGAAAGGAGGAGTACTTACCCGTGTATGAAGTGTCAGAATTGTAACGCGATAATGAAGGGTCCAACGATCACACATCCCGCATGTGGTAGTAACATACCTGTTAGAGGCACATTTACATGTGATACGAAGAATGCGATTTACATCTTAAAATGCCCGTGCGGTAAGGTGTATATAGGTCAGACATCACGTAGTGTAAAGGTTAGAATCAATGAACATCGCAGTAATATCAGGATAGCACTTAAGAACAGGATAGTAAGGGATGAGGATTGCAGGAGAAAGTTTGGGGAAACAGCGGTTGCTAGACACTTTTTAGAAAGTGGTCATAATGTTTCTGAGTTACGGTGGGCAATTCTGGAGGAGGTCTTTGAAAAAGAAGGACATAGCATGGAAACACTGCTCCTACAACAGGAAGCTAGGTGGATCCATACTATGAATTCGTTGGTCCCGGCGTGCATGAATGAACATTGGGGCTTGAGAGCCTTTCTATAATATGTATTTTGAATATTTTAACAGGTCAATGTTATGTATTATGTTGCGTGGTATAAATACCGTGATGGAAGTCAGCAGCATGTGCTTGAGAAAGGGGGAGGTCTCTCCTGAAACGTTGCGCGCACGTTTGCGCTACGCCCGCATGCGTAATGTGTGTGCTCCTAATGGAGAAGCCAAGCTATGCATATGCAATGTGAAGGATTGAATGGAATATCCTGATGCCGCTTCCTATGGACTTGTACCAGTGATAAACACAAGTAACAAACTTGTAACAGTTTGGAGTTTTGTATGTTCAATAATAAATTTTGCTACAAAGTCTAAATATTATCTGCTACTTCTATTGCCTGCTATGTCGAAGAGAGATTGAGGAGTCTCTGTGTAGCGGACCTTATATTATGCGGCTTAAATATTGAAATTACTCTTTATCCGACTTGAAATCAGAATAAACCTTACCTGGTTTAGGTCAATTAGGATTACCAAAATTAGTTATATTTGCCAAATTCCAGAATAATGAGAATTTTTCAAGGCATATTTATTACTTTCTGCAAAGTCAAAAGTTTACGTACACTAGGATTATTATGCCTTTAAACAATTTGGGACCGACCATATGATGATGTCAGGTCTTTGGAAATCTCTGATAGGTTTATTGGCAACATCTGAGATGATTAGAGACACATCTGTGGATGTATTTTAAAGCACACCAGAAACACACTGCATCTGTGTATAACATCATGAGAAAGTCTAAAGAAATCAGCCAAGATATCAGGAAGAGAATAGTGGACTTGCATCCAAGGATGATCCAAACTTGTGCAATTTCCAGATACCTGAAGGTGCCTCGTTCATCTGTACAAACAATTATACTCAAATACAAACAAGATGGGAATGTCCAGCCATTAAACCTCTCAGTAAGGAGACGGGTTCTGCATCTCTGAGATGAACGTGCTTTGGTCCGACATACGCATATCAACCCAAGAACAAAAGCAAAAAGACCTTGTGAAGATGCTGGCAGAAGCTGGTAAGATCGTGTCATTATCCACAGTGAAACAAGTACTGTATCAACATGGGCTGAAAGGCGACTCTGCCAGGAAGAAGCCATTACTCCAAAAAACATTTAAAAGCCAGATTTATGTTTGCAAATGCACACAGGAATAAAGACCTACATTTTTGGAGACATGTCCTGTGATCTGACAAAGCTAAAATTGAACTGTCTGACCATAACGACCATTGTTACGTTTGGAGGAAAAAGGGAGAAGCTTGGAAGCCTAAGAACACCATCCCAACTGTGAAACACGGGGGTGGCAGCATCATGTTGTGGGGACTGGTGCACTTCACAAAATAGATGACATCAAGAGGAAAGAAGATTATGTTGCAATACTGAAGCAACATCTCAAGACAACAGCCAGGAAGTTAAAGCTTGGGCGGAAATGGGTCTGACAAATGGACAAGGACTTGAAGCATGCTGCCAAACTGGTTACAAAGTGGCTTAAGGATAACCAAGTCAATGTTTTGGAGTGGCCATCACAAAGCCCTGATCTCAATCCTATAGAAAATTTATGGGCAAAGCTGAAAAGGCAGGTGCTAGCAAGGCGACCTACAAACATGGCTCAGTTACACCAGTTCTGTCAGGAGGAATGGGCCAAAATTCCTACCAACTATTGTGAAAAGCTTATGGAAGGATATCCAAAATGTATGACCTAAGTTATACAGTTTAAGGGCAATGCTACCAAATACTAATGAAATGCATGTAAACTTTTGACTTTGCAGTAAGTAACAAAAATGGCTTACATTCTCTCTCTCATCATTCTGGCATTTGGCAAATATAATAATTTTGGTAATCCTATGACCTAAAATGGGTAAGGTTTAGGGCATGTTCACACGGCGTCTTGCATCCGTGTGAACATCCGCTTTTCAGATGTGTCTCTGGGACCGACAGAACCGATCCAGAGACGCATCTAACAATTAGCAGTGACTTTATCACTGACTGCAATGAGGAACACGCAGCAGCAATCACATGTCTGCAACGAGCCTGTCAGGTCCGTCTTTCAAAAAATTGCATATCAATTCTTTGAAAGACTGACCCGACAGGAGCGATGCAGACACGCAGCGGCGATCTGTCATGTGAACGCTGCTGCATGTTCCTCATTGTGGGCAGTGATAAAGTCACTGCTAATTGTTAGATGCATCTCTGGGTCCGTTCTGTCGGTAGGGGTGACCACTGATGTTACTCATAACTTCCCGTTAGCGGTATTGGCAGGAGGCGAGGAAGAGTTGTCCGCCTCTGAGCAAAATATACCGGACCTGGAGGTGTCACGTGAGAACTTTGGCACGGCTCAGTTGCGAGACCTCACCCTAAAGAATGCATGGGACCAGGTAACGGTACTAAATGAGGTGCCGCAAGAGCCAGACGCCGAGAAAAGATTTCCGCATTTTGCTGTACAGAATGATTTGCTGTATCGGGTTGTAGAGATATGAGGGGAAATTGTGGAACAACTGTTGGTGCCTGTACCTTATAGGAGGATGGTACTGGATATGGCTCACAGTCATGTGCTAGGGGGGCACTTGGGGGCGGAGAAAACGCAAGAGCGGGTATTTAAACAGTTTTACTGGCCCGGTTGTCATCAAGAGATTGCCAATTTCTGTAAGTCCTGCCCCACGTGCCAGCTAACCGCTCCTATGTCCCATTTCAGGAGCCCGTTAGTTCCCCTCCCCATTATCGAGGTGCCATTCGAACGAATCGCTATGGATCTCGTAGGGCCATTAGTCAAGTCTGCTCGGGGCCACCAGTACATTCTAGTCATACTAGATTATGCTACCAGGTATCCAGAGGCCATTCCCCTAAGAAACCCGTCCTCGAAGTGTATTGCCCGAGAGTTAATGCAGGTCTTCTCTAGAACGGGTTTGCCAAAGGAAATCCTAACAGACCAGGGGACACCCTTCATGTCTAGGGTAATGAAGGACCTGTGTAGACTACTGCACATTAAACAACTGAGGACCTCGGTGTATCATCCTCAAACTGACGGGTTAGTCGAGAGATTTAATAAAACCCTGAAGGGGATGCTGAGAAAGGTGGTAGAAAAGGATGGGAGGGACTGGGATTGTCTGCTGCCATACCTTCTATTCTCCATCAGAGAGGTTCCTCAATCCTCCACGGGGTTCTCCCCATTTGAATTGTTGTATGGGAGACACCCTAGGGGTATGCTGGACATCGCCAAAGAGACATGGGAGAGTGAGGCTACCCCCTACAAAAGTGTTGTAGAACACGTCGCCCAGATGCAGGATCGCATCAGCCGAGTAATGCCCATTGTGAAGGAGCACCTGCGGAGGGCACAGGAGTCACAGAGCCGGGTATACAATAGGGCCGCTAGGGTTAGGCAGTTTAACCCTGGGGACCGCGTATTGGTCCTGGTTCCCACGGTCGAGAGTAAGTTCCTGGCTAAATGGCAGGGACCTTATGAAGTGGTAGAGAGAGTTGGAGAGGTAAATTATAAAATACATCAGCCAGGGAAAAGAAAACCTTTTCAACTATACCACATAAATTTAATAAAGCCGTGGCATGACAGAGAGGCCCTAGTAGTGTCCCTGACAGCCCAAGTGGAAGCACAGTCAGATATTAGGAAGGTTGTCATAGGGGACGCCCTGTCCAAACATCAAAGACAGGAGACCTGGGAGTTGTTACAGCGTAACAGGGACATCTTCACTGACCTTCCAGGCACTACAGATGTGGTACAGCATGAGATATGTACAGACCCTGGGGTAAAAGTTCATGTCAAACCCTACCGAATCCCAGAAGCTCGGAGACAGGCAGTCTCTGAGGAAGTAAGGCGCATGTTGGCCCTGGGCGTCATTGAAGAGTCCAAAAGCAGGTGGTCTAGCCCCATTGTGTTGGTGCCTAAGCCAAATGGGACTTGGCGGCTCTGCACCGATTTCCGCCGACTCAATGAGGTATCTAAGTGGGATTCCTATCCGATGCCCCGGGTGGATGAACTGATTGAAAGACTGGGGTCAGCCAGGTACATAACACTGGACCTTACTAAAGGTTACTGGCAGATTCCCCTGTCAGAAGAGGCCAAAGAGAAAACTGCCTTCTCCACTCCAGAGGGGCTATTCCACTACACCAGGATGCCTTTTGGGTTACAGGGGGCCCCAGCTACATTTCAGAGGGCAATGGATAAAATTCTAAAACCCCATACCAGGTACGCATCTGCCTATCTAGATGATATTGTTATTTTCAGTACTGACTGGGAGTCCCATCTCAGCAAGGTACAGGCAGTACTCAACTCACTAAGGGAGGCAGGGTTTACAGCTAACCCTGAAAAATGCGCCATTGGGCTGGAAGAAGCCCAATACTTGGGGTATATTGTGGGTAGGGGCACAATAAGACCCCAAATAAACAAAGTAGAGGCAATTCAGGGGTGGCCACAACCCCTTACAAAAAAGCAGGTGAGAGCGTTCCTGGGGATAGTCTGCTACTACCGCAGGTTCGTGCCGAACTTCACTTCAGTTGCAGCCCCGCTGACTGACCTAACAAAAGGGAGGAAGGCGGTAATGGTGAAATGGTCTGAGGAGGCAGAGAAATCATTTCAGGCCCTGAAAAAAGCCCTCTGTAGCCAGCCAGTGTTGGTGGCCCCGGACTTCAGTAAAGAGTTTGTTATCCAGACAGACGCCTTAGAGGTGGGATGGGGCGCAGTCATGTCACAGGAGGTGAATGGGGAGGAGCACCCCATTACATATTTGAGTAGGAAGCTTACAACCTGTGAAAGAAACTATTCAATCGTGGAAAGAGAGTGTCTGGCGATAAAGTGGGCTTTAGAGTCCTTGCGGTACTATCTGGCAGGGAGAGAATTCAGGTTGGTGACAGATCATGCCCCGTTACAGTGGATGTACCGAAATAAAGGCAATAACGCCAGAGTGACAAGATGGTTCCTGGCACTGCAGGATTTCAAATTTGTAGTAGAACACAGGGCTGGGAAACAGCATATAAATGCTGACGCCTTGTCAAGGCTCCACTGTCTGGTCAGTTCAAGTGCCCAGTCCCCTGGCCTTGGGCAGAGGGGGGGGGGGGGATGTGTAAGCAACCAGCAGGAAAGATAGTGGATGGAAGGTATCTCCCTAGTATTATGCTGCAAATAGTAAAGAAGTTCCAGGGATGTCAGAGAGGCCGATCCAGTGGGAAAGACCGGGCTTTCCACAACAGCAGATTGGCAGCAAGAGAACTGCACTAGTGGGGCCATCAAGGAACCAGACCTTGGTGGGGAAAAGTCAGCAGTAGAGATAAGTAACCATAGGTTACTTAGGTTGGTGTACTGTATTGTAGTATAGCTGCTGTGCAGCTTTATTGGGCTGCTTTTTCCGAACGGCTATAGCGTGGGTGGGAGGCCGTTCACCCCTCCGGTCCGGGCTTTACCGGTATCCCTAGGCCTTTAAAGCCTGTGCAGGAAGAGACCAGGTGAGAGAGTTAACCTGATGCTAAAGGAGTGTTGGGAAGCACTTATCTCCAGAGAGTGCTGAGCAGGAGAGAGGAGTCTGCTACGGACCCCTGAAATAGACCTGTGGGTCTTCCACAAAGGAAGTTCACCAGCCACACGGTGGAGTACATGTTTGATTTAATTTTTGATGCTGGACTTAACCTTTGTTTTGCTGCGTGTTATACGGCTGAAGTAAGCCTGCTGCCATAGACTTTGTTATTTCTGCGGTTTGCTTTGCCGGTGAAAAATTAAACCCTATATTTTTGTTGCAACCTACCCGCTTGTGCCTGCCTCTGTGACCGCTAGTCCCCACAATACATACATACATATATATATATATATATACATACATATATATATATCATACATACACACACACACTTGACAGGAGCAGGTAAGGACCCACTGAATTGGTCTAATTGGCATCCTAAAACATGCTCAAATAGACAGAGAAAAAGTAAAAAATACATAGCAGAAATCCAGAAGTCCAAACATTGAGCAGTTACTAATATATGACAATTTTTTATGCCTGCAATTATGTTTAACCATGAGAAATATTACAGAGCACTATACCATGTAAAATATATTAACCTATATAAACTGGTTTGAGTGGCTAGTAGGAGTTATATTTGCATTACCTTTTCTTCAGATGGCTTTTGATGTGCAAGTAGCTTGTAAATATTCCAGTTATTTTCAAAACTCCTATGAAAAAAAGATTGTGCATAAGCTTAAAAGTCTAGTTATGTCATGCTTATCAAAGAAAGTACTAGGACACACATTTATAAAAACATAAATAATCAAATGATGAAGCTGAAAAAAAAACCAAAAAAAAAACATAGAATCCATATTGTGTTAAAGGTTTGAGAGCCACTCGTTACTAGGTCCGATCTGACCCTGCATTTGAATATCGAGTATACCCGCAACTCACATTGAACAGAATGTGGAGGATGACGCTAGCGCCACCCTCCTCATTCAAATGCAGGGCAGGATCGCATCTAGCAACGAGCAACCAGCGAAGAAAATATCACGTAATGGGACTACCCCTTTAAGGCAAGATCAGACTCCTTTCCAAGCAGCTTTACTATGCAAGTTAGGACATTTAACTCTCAAAACTTTAACCCCTTAAGGACCTTGCGTTGTTTTTTTTTTTGGTTGACACGTTCGTTTTTCCCTCCTTGCCTTCCAAGAGCCATAACTTTTTATTTTTACACCTACATAGACCTATGAGGGCTTTTATTTTGCGGGGCAAGATGTACGTTCTATTGATGTTATTTACTGTACTATAGAATATACTGGGAAACCGCAAAAAAATTCCAAGTGGGACAAAATGTGAAAAAAACACGCACTTGCGCCATGTTTGCTGGGGTATTTTTTTTTAGCATGTTCACGCTCTGGTATGAATGATGTGTTATCTGTATTCAACAGGTTGATACATTTCCAGCAATACTAAACATGTAGGGTTTGGGTACCGTAAAAAAATTCCAAATATTTTTGAAATTTGTGCCACTTTCTGCGACCAATAACTTTTCTGAATTAATACCATGAGTGAAGGTGTATTTTACACACACCTTTTATTGGTACCAGTTTAGAATACATGCAACTTTTCTGAATTTTTTTTTCTTCTACGGGGTTCAGCGTATGGGATAAATGAGGTTCTATTTTAATAGCTCGGCCTTTTTTCAGATGCGGTGATACCAAATATGTGTAACCTTTTTATTATTTTATTTTTTTTGTTTGTAAAATGGCAAGAGGGGTGATTTGAACTTTAACCCCTTAAGGACCCAGCCTGTTTTGACCTTCCTGACACAGCCCTATTTTTGAAATCTGGCATATGTCACTTTATGTGAGAATAACTTTTTGACACTTTTACCTATCCATGTGATTCAGAGATTGTTTTCTCGTGACACATTGTGCTTTAAGTTAGTAATAAATTTTTATCCATACAATCCTTGTTTGTTTGTGAAAAATATCAAAATTTCATGAAAATTTGGAAACATTTGCGATATTGAAATTTGGGCAAAATTTCTGCGTGCAAGACAGATAATTATTACCACAAAATAGTTTATAACTCCCATCTACCATACGTCACTATAGGTTGGCCATCATTTTTTAAATGTGTTTTTTTTTATGACATTAGGCATCTTAGAAATTTAGTAAGTAATTTCTCACATGTTCAAGAAAATTTGCAATATACATTTTTTTTAGGGACACTCAGTTTGACGTGGCTTTGAGGGGCCTGCATGTTAGATACCCCCATAAGTGACACCTTGAATAGACCCTTAACGTATTTAAACACTATTTAGAAGTTTGATAACCCTTTAGATATTTCACAGAAATTAAGCACGTGGAGGGGGAAATTTCAAAATTTCATTTTTTTTGCTGATTTTCAATATTTATCCTTTTATTCACTGGAATACAGTAATGTGACTAGGAAAATTTGAAAACTTAAAAATCAATTCCCCCAGGTCTGCCGTTTTTAGAGATTTTGCATATGTGGCCCTAGTGCATTATTTGGTTCAACCATAAGCCCCAGAATAGGAGGAGCACCTATATACTTGGGGTGTCATTTTCAATACGATTTTATTTAGGCGCCATTTCAGGTTTGGGGACACCTTAAGGTGCTAAAACTTAACACCCCTAAATAGACCGCATAATGGAAACTACACCCCTTAAGGGAAAATATATCCAGGGGTGCATTGAGTATATAGACCACACGTGATTCACAATTTTTTTTTTTAGCATAAGGCTGTGAAAATTTAAAAAAACATTTTTTCCAATAAATTGAAATTTTTTAGTTTAAAAATGTTTATATATACAAGGAATCCTGGAAAAAAACAAAAAACCTAAAACTTTGTTAAGCAATTTTTCAAGTTCGGCAATACCTACTGTGGGTGTAAATGCTGTTTGGGCGCATGGCAGGGCGTAAAAGGGAGGGACGCTATTTGGCTTTTGGAACGCAGATTTTGGTGGGGCCATGTCGCATTTGCAAAGCCCCCAAAGTAGCAGAAAGGCGAAACCTTCCAGAAGTCGCCCATTTTGGATTCAACCCCATCAGGGATCTCATCTAGGGGTGTACTTTTGATTTTGGATGCACAGGTGTTCCTAGTTTTTTTTAGCATTGGGTAATGAAAATGGGGGGAAAAACGCATTTTCGGTCATTGTTTTTTGAGTTTCAACTTTACAGAAATTCGCCGTGCAGTGAAAAATGTTTGTGATAACTTTACTATGGGGGTCGGTACAATTACAATGATATAGATTTTATATAGTTTTTTCGTTTTTTTACTTTTTCACAGTAGAAAATAAGTCTATTAAAATTGTGTTTTTATGTTGTCCTATTTTTGACAGCCATAACTTTTTTATTTTGCTGTGTGCAGAGCTGTGTATGGGCTTGTTTTTTGCGGGATGAGTTGAAGATTTTTTTGGTACCATTATGCGGTGCATATTTATGCTGTGTTCACTTTTATTAAGGTTTTTGTGAGATGTTTTGAAAAATACAGCAATCTTGGTAGTGTTTTTTATTTTTATTTTTTTAGCGGTCACTGTCGGTTTTATATGACATGGTAGCTTTACTCAGCAGGTCAATACGATTACACCGATACCCCAAATTTTTAATTTTTTTATGTTTTAGCTTTTATACATAAAAACACTTTTATTCACCGGAAAATACGTTTTGGCATCGCCATAGTCGAGAGCCATAACTTTTAAATTTTTCTGTGCTTGGAGCTGTGTAGGGACTTGTTTTTGCAAGATGAGTTTACGTTTTTATTGTTATCATTTTTGGGGGGACAAGGCTTTTTGATCGCTTTTAAATCCAATTTTTTGGAGGCCAGGGTGAAGAAAAATACTGCAATCCTAGTAGTGTTTTTTTTTTTTATTTTAACAGGGCTCACCATTGCAGTATCCGTGATAAGTTAGCTTTTACTCTTTGGGTCGCTTACGATTATGGCGTTACCCTATTTACATAGTTTTTTTTATGTTGTAGCACTTAAAAAAAGAAAAGTGTTTTTTAGTGTGTAAAACAATATTTATGCATCGCTATCTTCTGAGAGTATACATTTTCTATTTTTCCGTAACAGAGCTTATGAGGCCCTTTTTTTTTTTCGGGATGAACTGACGTTTTAATTGGGACAACTTTGGCGTTTTAGGGGTTTTTGATCGCTTTTTATTCCATTTTTTTGTGCTGCGGGATGAACAATAATCTTAATTCTGTGATTGTTTTTTTTTTTTTTTTTTTTTTTGGGGTCACCGTACGGGTTAATTAAAAATACAGATTTATAGGGCAGGTCGTTCGCACGCGGGCGATACCAAATTAGGGTACTTTATTTATTTTTGATCATTTTTGGGGCGATTGGCGTTTGTAAAGGGGAAAAGGGCGGTGTACGTATTTTTATTTTATTTTTTGTGTTTTACATGTTTTTCACTTTTTTAAACTTTTTTTTCACTTTTTCACGTTACTTTTTTACTTTTCCCCATAGGGGATTTGAATGAGAGATCTTTAGATTCTCTAATTCAATAGGAACAGTACATAGCTTGTTGCTATGAAATGGTTCCTATGGTAACTGTCAGTCACGATGCCGGGCATGCCCCCAGGGCACGGCAGGGCGTGTGACGTCATAGACAACCCGGAAGGCATTCTCTGCTTCCGTGCTGTCTGTAGAGGGCAGGAGCTGCACGGATCCCGATCCGTTTCGCTGCTGCCGCCGACAAGAGAGCAGGAGGAGCGATCTCCTCCTGCGTCTCTCTTAATTATTGCGACGCGATCGTCGCGATAATTAAGGGGTTAACCGCCCCCCCCCCCGGGGCGATCTCCTCCTGCGTCTCTCTTAATTATTGCGACGCGATGGTCGCGATAATTAAGGGGTTAACCGGCCCCCCCGGAGCGATCCGGGGTCGACGCTGCGGGATGTCAGCTGTAATATACAGCTGACACCCCGCGCCGATCGCGCGAACTCTACATTAGAGTTCGCGCGATCCTCAGGACGTATCCATACGTCCAGGTGCGTGAACCCCCAACCACCTGGACGTATGGATACGGCCAAGGTCGTGAAGGGGTTAAACAAATAAAATATTAAACACGTTAAAACTTTTTTTTTTTTTGGGTGCTTCACCACTTGGGGGCACAATCATTTCTACAACCTAATGCATTGTATAGACAATGCATTAGGGTGTACTTACATGGCAGTTCCCCCACTACTCCCACTGGAGCAGGAAGTAGTGTAATCGAAAACATGGCAGCGATGGAAGCCTTCACAAGGCTTCCAGCTGCCATGTTCATTGATCGGAACCCCGTGATTTTGCGGCACCATTTCTCATTCATTTAGATGCTGTGGCCATCTTTGCCGCGGTGTCTAAAGGGCCATCCCGCGCTATAACCGCTGGGTTTTAGCTGCAATTAGCAGCCGACACTCGGCGGCTATGTAGCGCGATCCCGCTACAAAGCCGCTTAGCGGCCCTAAGACGTACTCATACGTTCAGGGTCTTTAAGGGGTTAATCTATAATTAATATTGTCTAATATTTTAGTGTTGGTTGCAAGGGAGAAATCACTATTCACCACTGATTTTGTAAAAAGGGGACAACACTTTTCGCATGTATTTTACAGCTGTTTCCAAAAACACAAAGGGCGACATGTATGAATGGGACTGCGCCAGTATTCTATTATACTTTGCGCCAAAAAGCGGTCGTAGATCTTTTCTAAAGATGTATGGGCAGTTGCTCTCAAAACTTTGGCACAATCAGTGCCTTCACCAACACTTTATAACGTGGCAAAGATGTGAGTGCATGTTGCATCACATTCGTAGGAATAGACTCATTTACAGTGGAGGAAAAAAATATTTAGCCAGCTAACAATTGTGCAAGTTCTCCCACTTAAAAAGATGAGAGAAGCCTGTAATTGACATCATAGGTAGACCTCAACTACGAGAGACAAAATGAGAAAACAAATCCAGAAAATCACATTGTCTGATTTGGAAAGAATTGATTTGCAAATTATGGTCTAAAATAAGTATTTGGTCACCTACAAACAAGCAAGATTTCTGCCTCTCACAGAACAACTTCTTTAAGAGGATCCTCTGTCCTCCACTCATTACCTGTAATAATGACACCTGTTTGAACTTGTTCTTAGTATAAAAGACACTTGTCCACAACCTCAAACAGTCACACTCCAAACTCCGCTATGGTGAAGACCAAAGCGCTGTCGAAGGACACCAGAAACAAAATTGTAGCTCTGCACCAGGCTGGGAAGACTGAATCTGTAATAGGCAAGCAGCTTGGTGTGAAGAAATGTGGGAGCAATAATTAGAAAATGGAAGACATACAAGACTTCTAAATCTCCCTAAATCTGAGGCTCCATGCAAGATCTCGCCCCATGGGGTCAAAATGATCACAAGAACCGTGATCAAAAATCCCAGAACCACATGGGGGGACTTAGTGAATGACCTGCAGAGAGCGGAGACCAACGTAACAAAGGCTACCATCAGTAACACACTACGCCGCCACGGACTCAAATCCTGCAGTGCCAGACGTGTCCCCCTGCTTAAGCCAGTACATGTGTGGGCCCGTCTGAAGTTTGCTAGAGAGCATTTGGATGATCCAGAAGAGTATTGGGAGAATGTCATATGGTCAGATGAAACCAAATTAGAACTGTTTGGTAGAAACACAACCAGTCGTGGTTGGAGGAGAGAGAATGCCGAATTGCATCCAAAGAACACCATACCTCCTGTGAAACATGGGGGTGGCAACATTATGCTCTGGGGCTGTTTCTCTGCAAAGGGACCAGGACGACTGATCCGTGTACATGAAAGAATGAATGGGGCCAGGTATCTTGAGATTTTGAGTGCAAACATCCTTACATCAGCAAGGGCATTGAAGATGAAATGTGGCTGGGTCTTTCAGCATGACAAAGATCCCAAGCACACCGCCAGGGCAACGGAGTGGCTTCGTAAGAAGTATTTCTAGGTCCTGGAGTGGCCTAGTCAATCTCCAGATCTCAACCCCATAGAAAATCTTTGGAGGGAGTTAAAAGTCCGTGTTGCCCAGCGACAGCCCCGAAACATCACTGCTCTAGAGGAGATCTGCATGGAGAAATAGGCCAACATACCAGCAACAGTATGTGCCAACCTTGTAAAAACTTTTGAACTCTGTCATTGCCAACAAAGGATATATAACAAAATATTGAGATGAACTTTTGTTATTGACCAAATACTTATTTTCCAACATAATTTGCAAATAAATTCTTTCCAAATCAGACAATGTGATTTTCTGGATTTGTTTTCTCATTTTGTCTCTCATAGTTGAGGTCTACCTATGATGTCAATTACAGGCCTCTCATCTTAAGTGGTAGAACTAGCACAATTGGTGGCTGAATAAATACTTTTTTCCCCGCACTATAAATGAGTTTATTCCTACGAATGTGATGCAACATGCACTCACATCTTTGCCACGTTATAAAGTGTTGGGGAAGGCACTGATTGTGCCAAAGTTTGGAGAGCAACTGCTCATACATCTATAGAACAGATCTATGACCGCTTTTTGGCTCATCTTAAGTGGTAGAACTTGCACAATTGGTGGCTGACTAAATACTTTTTCCACACTGTATGATTCTTTGACGCCAAAACTAGGCTGCATTGAATCACCAGGTTAATTCCAAATGCAAAGGAAACCGGTACCAACTTCACTGGAAGCTCAGATTACGACTGCCCAGTCTTTGGAGAGGGAAGAGGCAAGAAGTAAAAGCAGGAGACGCTCACAAACACATGACGGGCATTAGACAGCAGTTAAGATTTAGCTGTGAGTCCAGCAGGGAGAAAAGATAAAACACAATACAGCCAGCACAATCTCTGTCTTTCCGAGCCTTCTATTCAACCTCCCTTATCAATAGATTTTCTATAGGCAACTGTAACATGATTTCTGAGTAACACTAACGGCATGTTCACACGGCTTAAAATGGGCCATATTTCGGTCCGTAATTACGCGCCGAAGTGCGCCAATTACGGGCCGAAAACGGCCCATTCATTACGGTAATCCACAGTTCTCATAGAGAACTATGGATTACGTCTCCTCTCCCCGCCCGGGAGAGAATTGACATGTCACTTTCTAGCGGCGTATACGCGCCGCTAGCAGTGATTGTCTAGGGGCCGGCGAGGTGCCGGTCCCCCGCTCCCTCCCCCGCTCCGCCCCCGGCCACAGGGCGTAATTGCGGGGCGTAATTACGCCCTGCAAATACACCGTGTGAACATGGCCTAAGGGTTTCCTATACAAAACTGATTCTGAGATATATATATATATATATACACACACACACCACACACATACACACAATACACCGGGTGTTTTAGAAGTACGCACTGCCCAGCATTTACGTCTAAAACACTGACAGCCGCCTCCCTTAAACTTTTATTTTCCCTGGCGTGTAAGCACAGGGAAGTGACACGTCAATTGTTTTCCCCGCTACGTATTATATGCCGGAGAAAAAGATGGGTATTCATAGCTCTCAATGAAAGTTATGAATTACCGTAATGGTGGGGCATATTTTGGGCATATTACAGCACAATTACGCCCTAAAATACGCCCCGCAATTACACCTTGTGAACATACCCAAAGGATGCAGGAAGAGGGAGAAAAGGAGTCTGTTGAACCACAACAGACTTTGATGGCATGTCATTAGGATATCAAAGTCCTATAATCTTGTGGTGGTATAATTGAAATCAGTTAAACAGGAACGAAGAAGTCTGTTGGGAGTTTCCACAGTCCTCTCCCTATTAAATCCATATAACAGACTTAACCAACTTTCTTCATTTATAGCCTTTTATTCAACAAACACATGATTAGTGCAAACTATGCAAAGAGAATACTTGCGGTTTACGGTTCGTGCCGTTTCAATTATCTCATCAGATACTTAGTACAAGGGGGGGGGGGGAGGGGAGAGAGGAAGAACGGCGCTTTTCTCAGAACCCATTGATAAAAATAATGTTTTGCACAAGGGGAGTTTTCATGCCCCACAGACCTTTATAGGCATACCTAAATCTCAATTTATTAGAGCTTGTAGAATATATTCTAATGATGATATCTATCTTAAACATATGGGAGAATTTATTGATAAATTTAACAAACGTGGTTATGATAAAAAACAAACTAGAAAAAATGGGATTGGAGATTTTTAAGAAAAATAGAGAAGTGTTGCCTACTCCAAAGAAAAACCAACCCTTTGATGGATTACTTTTACTAGTATTTATGACTCTCATAGTGATTTAATTAAAAAATACACTAGAAAATATTGACATATTTAGTCAGGTGATGAGAAGTTTGGACATTGGGTTATATCTTCTGATATCGATGCGGGCAAAAAAAAAAAAAAAAAAAAAAAACAAAAACAAACAAACAACAACAACAACTAGACAAGCTATATTAGCAATGAGACGTACTGGTACTTTTGCCTGTCTGAATTGCCAACATTGTTCAATTATCAAGGGATCTTAAGTATCTCAGCCATTTAGAGGGCATAAAATCCCCATTAAAGGATTTTATACGTGCGACAACACAGGCGTTATTTGTTGGTTGAAGTGCCCGTGTGGCAAAGACTACGTGGGCCAGGCATCAAGATGTTTAAAATTATGCTTGAACGAACATCGTCCAGCTATAAGTCTATAAAAATAAAAATATAGAAAAAGACACTGTCTGCGAATATTAAAAAATTAATCGAGAATTCTGTTGCAAGACATTTTTTTTAGGCTAACCATGTTGTTGGTGATTTGCATTGGTGTGTGTTGGAGGATATTAAAATCCAAAAGGGTTTGTCACTAGAGAGAAGTTTACTAAAAAAAAAAAAAAAAAAACTATGTGGATACATAGACCTAAGGGGTTAAATGAACAAATTTAAATGCGCTTTTGTGAAGCTGTATTAAGTGTTGTTGGTCATAATTATGGCAATGTTTTAAATGTTTGTATCTTATATGTTTTAGATTCAATATAGTTATGTATTTAAGACCATTATAGGATTGTGCTATAAAAGGATAAGGTGGATTAAACCACGCATGCTTGACCAAAAGGTTTCCGCCTCGAAACGTTGCGAGTGTGCATGTTTGCCTCTGGTCAAACGCCATCTCTCTCTATGAGTGGTTAAAACCATGAACTTTTACTAAGTCTCGGATGAGAAGTCTTACTAATTGGAGCAGCAGGAACTGTAAACAGCAAGTATTCCTTTGCATAATTTGCACTAATCATATGTTTGTTGAATAAAAGGCTATAAAAGAACTTTGGATAAGTCTGTTATATGCATGTGGATATCATTATATGCCATCAAAGTCTGATCAGTGCGGGTCGCACCTCTGAGGACCGCAACGCTCTCATAAAAGTTATGGAGCAGAATGGAGAGCCATTTGTGCTTGCGCACGACCTACTATTCTCTTCTATAGTTGTTCTGAGTACAGCAGATCATCTTGTTCAGCTGTACTTCGAAGTCCTATAGAACAGAATGGAGTCTCATGAGCAAGCACAACCAGCTCTCCATTCTGCGCCTTAACTTTTGGGGGCCTGATCCAGAGATAGGTGCGGGTACAACTCTGGGATCCAAACCTTTTGAACTTTGATGGTGTCAGAGAAGATACAGGGTTAAGTGATTTCTTAGTTCTTCAGTTAGCTTTAAATGTTCTTAATTTCTAGCACTTAGGAATTTGCTGTCGACATTGCTCTGCCTAAAACACTTTAGTTCTTTGTTTTCCTAATCTGCAGTTATAGATAAAATGAAAATTTTGATATTTACATATGATGGTAGGGGAAAAACCAAAACGATGGAATAGAAGGACTTGTACTATTATTTATGTAGATTTCTTTTTTTTTTAAATAGGTTTTATTAACAGAAACAGCATTTCAATGAAAATATAATCAACAGATAATCATGTCAATCGTTCTAAAAATAACTTGTACTGTAAAATACCATGGGAACAGAAAATATTATCAAACAATTACCCTTGTATCCCACTTTCAATTTTATTATAAACAATTCTTATTCTAACATAACAAAATTAACACCTCTAAACCCCAACTCTGTGTGCTTACTTCGTCAATCCCCTATCTACTTCCAGATTCCCTCGTGATTCTTTAAGCTTTTCTGTTAAATAATATTTTATGTATTTAAACGGCTCCATTATCTCTAGTATTTGTGTCACTGTAAAATTTGAAAATAAAACGGTCTCCATTTTCTTGTGCAATTACTCTTATTTTTGCCTTCATTTCTTTTTTTTTTTTTTAAACAATTTTTATTGAGAAGAAAAGCATAACTAATACAGAATCATCATGACCATTATCACATTTACATCATATACCAATCCAGTCTGTACAAGTTTTGGAGATAACAGGACGATAACATTCTTCTCCATTTTAATAATACTAAACCACCCCCCGAACAAAAACTCCCAGTGGGAAACTATCCCCCTCCCAACAGGGAATCCTCAAACCTCTTCCCAACCCCACCCGATCCTCGAGGGCCTCTCCCCCAACTTGAGCTGCTCCACTGCCTACCCCGCCCCTTAACAACTACAGTCATTGTCACCGTAAAATTGGTTTGGGGCACCCCTGCGAGCTTCCGAGTCTGTGAGGCCCGTCTGTCTAGAGTCTCTGCGGATCCCCTTACCCTTGAAAAGTACCCCATATCTTGGTCCCCTTAAGTCTTCCCATGATTACCATCAATGTCCCTGCCTCAAGATTAATCTCCTATCTCCAGTCTCCCCAATGTACCCGCCGTTTTCTCCAGGAGGTAGTAGTAAGAGGTATGGAAATGGTCCATTAATTCTCTAATCTCCTCATCTGAGAGATTTTATGAATCTCTTCCACTTCTGAAAAAACTTTTTTGTCATCTCGATTTTGTTTGTTTCTGCCTCTATTCTATCCAACATCACTAACTTACTGATCACAAGATTAATTTCTTTCTTGGTCGGAATACTCTCCTGCAACCAATGTCTTAGTATGCACTTCTTAGCCACTAAAAGCATGATGCGGACCCCTTTGTGACTGACTAACGCCAGTTCCTCTCCCCTCCTAGAGTCTTCGGCGGGAATATAATGAAAAATAGTGCTCCTCGGGTCCCTAGGCACCTCCACCCCCCAAATCTCCTTGATGTCTAGTAACACGTTCTCCCAATACTGCTTCAATTTCGGGCAGTGCCATATCCCATGTAGCTGGTCAGCTTTTTGTAACCTGCATTTTGGACATTCTCTCAAAAAATCTGCGGGGGCGTTCCTATATGGGAGGTCAAAAGCATATGTCGCCTTGTGCGCTAGGCGAAAGACCATTTCCCTCCAGTTTTCATTCACTATGGCCTTTTTGACTTTTTCTAGACCTTTTCTTAATTTGTGGCTAATCTCTGGATCTTCCACCTCCCTAGTCCAGGCCCTAAAGCATCGTTCCTTGGTTGTGCAAAAACCCTTTTCACATAACTTCTTATAAATTTCTGATAAAGATACCAGATGATCCTTGCCTTCATTTCTTTCAGTATCTACCTTTCAATATATATAGCATTTGTTTAAGGGATTCCTTCACTTCATCTTGAACTGGACCTGATTTTTCCATCCAATGTCTTAAAATAAAAATTTTTGCCGCTAAGACTGACATGTACCCCTTTATGTGCTACTATTATCTCCATTGTCTCCTCCTTTTGGCCTCATTTAGTTATATAATGAAACAGGAATCCCTGTTCTAATATTCCAAGTATCTACTATAAATTCCTGTACCTCCAGCTAAAATATTTTAAAGGGCATAACCAAAAGCAATGAAGATGAAATTGAACAATTTCCAATAGTGTTTTTTATAGTCACTGATGGAATGTAAACCGCATATACAGCTTTATGAGCTAGTCTGAAAATTAATTCCCTCAATTGTTCATTTATAGTAGCTTTCCTTACCATTTCGAAACCCTGTAAGATTTTTTGGGACATAATATTATACTTCAGTTTTGACTCCCAACTCTTAAAGATGTAAGAGAATATCCCTTTTACATCTTTTTCTTGTGTAACTTGTGGTATAATTTAGATATTAACCCTTTATTGCCTTCGACATTGCGTAATTCCATGAATTCTGCAGTTTACCCTAAAGAGTGCAGATTACCTAGTTTCTCGCTACATAAATTTATTTGCATATATTGTAAAGTATGATGTTGTCTTAGTGAGAATTTGTCATTTAAGACTTCCCAAGTCATTAATGTTAGTGTACCTTCTGGGCCTGTTAATATAGCTCCACATTTTTCTATGTCCTTGTGCTTCCATTTGTGGAAAAGTTTATTTTCTGTTCCTGATTGAAAAGCAGGTTGTGCCTACAACAGCATGAAATACGAAATGTGCATGGGTCTTCCATACAATTTTCTAACATGTCTCCATGTTGCCAAAGTATCCCTTAATACAATACTTTGCTTAAACTCAGGTGAATGTTGCCTATATGGCATATGTAGAAGGCAGTTAATATGACCGGGCTGGCTAATTGGGTCTCACTCTAGATTTGAAAATACACTTGTTCTTTTAAGCCAATCATTTATGTGTCTATTGTGGTTACTTAAGGTAGGGCAGGGTTATTTGTAGGGACTAGCAGAGGAGAAGTGCGGGGTCGCCCTTTTTGGAGCGGGGTCTCCGCTGAGGGATCATTACTAGCATTAGAGACTATAGGAGACAGCATGCTTAGACTGTCCCTACGTGTGTCCCTATTTACATAGCAAGGTACATATATTTTAATTGTTGTTTATTAAAGGTTATTTTTTAAAGGAATAATTTTTTGGGTTTGTATTTTTGATGGTTTGTATTCCTGTGTTTCTTACATGTGGAAAGTTCCTATTTTTTGTCTTTATAGTGTCTGCGTAAATGGCAGGGTTTATTTCTACCAATATAGACCCTAACAGTTGGTTACGGGAAGCGCATGATGTTTTTTCAGATAAAACATTAGCATCTCCTACCTATTCTCTGACCATTAAGCTAGCGTTTAGAGATTTGACGCGTATACATAACGATTACGCCACTTCTTGGTGGGAAATCCAGTCTTTAGAACACTATATACAACAGAGAATTGTCCCAAGGGGATTACAGATTACACTCTCACCAGCTGAGAGATTGAGGTCTAACACAGTATTAGAAAGCTGGGAAAAAGAAGCCATAGAATCATCTTTGTGCTTCATGCAGATACTGCTAGAGGAGGAAAAAAGGAGGTTTGAGAAACTGAAGGAGAATTTAAAAACTCAGTCAGAACTCACCTTAAAATTTAAATCTGAGTCTGACTTTGATGTGAGAGAGGTTGAGCTGTGTAATAAAATTCAGAGACATCAAAGTTATATAAAGGAACGTAAACACAACCTCTTTTTGAGAGATTTGGCAGATTTTAAGGAAGGGAGGGCATATTCCTTCCTGTCTAAAAACACTAGAAGAGCCGATTCTGATACAGATATCTCATCATCAGAAGCAGAATTCTCAGAGTCAGAAAGGAGATACTCATTTGCAGGTCGAGGAGGCAGGGGAAGAGGTAGAGGTAGGAAAGGGAGAACTAATAAGAAATCATGGAATATCGCCCCTGGTTCATCGAGAAGAAGGGCTAAGAGCAGTGAAATATTTTCTTGACACCCGAGGGATACAGTTCAGAAAATACAATGAGTTTATTCTGTACTTATTAAGATTCTTATTGGAGAATAATTTATTTGTGTAAGATCGGAAAATCTACCACCAGCTCAGGGGCACTGCGATGGGGAGCCCAATGGCTCCCACCTATGCAAATTTGCTCCTGGGCTGGTGGGAGAACACAATTGTCTTCAATGAAGAAGAAGAAAACACCTGGACTGATCATGTTGTGATGTTGGGGCGTTTTATCGACAACATATTTGTGCTCTGGAAAGGAGATATGTCGTCCTTTAATGAATTTGTTGAGTCTTTGAACCACAATTCGATAGGCCTAAGATTCACATTTTCCTCTATGAGTATACTATACCGTTTCTCGACTTGACGATATCTAAGAACATGGCCTGTACATTAAGTACAAAGGTCTTTAGGAAGGACACTGTCACCAATAGCCTCCTCAGGTGGGATAGTTGCCACCAGAGACCCCTAGTTAGGGGGATTTGAGGGAGAGGTTTAGATCAAGGGGTTATCCCCAATCATCCCTCAAGGAAGCATATCAAAAAGCAATTCAGGAGGATCGTGCAGGTCTCTTGGTCCCTAAGGTAAAGAAGGTAGACTACGTAGGTACTGTAAGGAATGATTTATGTATCATCGGGAATACAATTCTCAGGCAGATAAGATACAGGAAATTGTTAGGAAATACTGGAGAGTTCTCCTACAAGATGACATCCTTAAAGAGATATTGCCTGCTGTTCCATCTATTACTTACCGTAAGGGGCGTAGCTTGTGGGATCGCCTATTGAGAAATCACTTTGTGGCTCCCCCACAGAGGGAGACATGGCTAGGTAGACAACCCAATGGTTGCTTTAAATGTGGTGTGTGTAAATTTTGCCAATATGTGATTAACTGCAAAACATTTGGAGATGTTGATAATCCCTACAGGTATACGATCAAAGGATTTATTAACTGTGTCTCCGTTGGTGTTGTCTACATGGCCATGTGTCCCTGTGGGCTGAACTATGTTGGAAAAACACATCGTGAGTTCAGGACGAGGATAGGTGAATATGTGGGAGATATTAAAAAACAACATGATACACCGATTGCGAGGCATGTCTGAGAGAAACATAATGGTAGGATTGATGTAATGCAATTTAGAGGTATCGACATAGTGAAACCCCCAGTCAGAGGAGGTGACTGGGATAAACTCATTCTACAGTGAGAGCCACAGTGGATCTTTAGGCTTAATTGTGTGTATCCACAGGCCTTGTATCGCTTTCATTCATGTGCTTCCTGTGATGCTTGTGTGGGTCTTTCTTTTTTTTTTTTTTTTACTTGTATGAACCCTGATATAAACGCAGACTTCCCGAAATACTGATATATTTATGCCAGATACCTATGTTATTGATCCATGTGTATCATACTGTACTTCTTGTTTTATTAAATTGGTCCTCAATTATTAATGTTGATCATATATCTGTTGTATATCTTCTGGATCCTGATATTTGTTTGCTATGTTTGAGAGGGTTAATATATTATGTCTTTTTTATTATGGGCTGAGTGAAAATATATACAGTTCATATCTCCTGACTAATAGGTTTAATATATACTGAGGTGAGAAAGCTAGATGAATAGAAACATTGATTAGTGACATTTGTGGAGCTGTGTAACTGTCAGCTGTTATTAGTGATTGATAAGCGCACGCTATGTCACTTGCATGCGCTTTTCTATTATCTTTGGTGTTCCATTGAACCCAGTGTTAGTTTTCCTATGTGGCGCCCTTGAGAGGGGCGCTTGTGGTCAACGGCGCATGCGCGGACTGAATAGAACGATGCTGGATCCGGCGCATTCTCCGTAGATGTCAATGAAGCTAGCGCCGCCATATTGGTATCTACGGACATGCGCAGTGCGCTCTGGAGGACGCTGAGCGCTCGTGCAACATGTTAGAGATGGGGACATGCAACTACGAGTAAGTACTGGTGTTTGATACAGTTAATAGAAGGCGTCTCTTCTTTGATTTGGGAGGAGTTTAGGGGCTATAAGTACCCCTAGATACTTGGTGTAGATGTGGGACACTATACACCATTACTACCTCGATGTTCCCATCATATGGAGACACACCAACTCCGTTAGGTACCATACCTTTTGATTACCTCCAAAGGAATTACACTGGAGGTTCAGGTACCTTTGTCTTTAACTTATTAAGCGGTGTAAGGAATTGGTCTTATGGATTTATTTGGACCATGCCCTAATGAATAGTATGATTACACCGATTGTGATATGTGGGAAAAAATTTCTTTTGACCCACTGAGGAGTCCCTGGATTGGGACGAAACGCGTTTGGTGGTTGTTTCGCTAACACGTTGTTTGGCGCTTTATTTCCATTTAACACTATTGTATAACACTGCTATTATTCCTCTGTTTGTTCTTTAAAAAAAAAAAAAAAATTTCTCTGCCTATTGTGGTTACTTAAGGTAGGGCATAGTTATTTGTAGGGACTAGCAGAGGAGAATTGTGGGTTGCCCTTTTTGGGGCGGGGTCTCCGCTGAGGGATCATTGCTCGCGTTAGAGACTATAAGAGACAGCATAGTTAGACGGTCCCTACGTGTGTCCCTATTTACATAGCAAGGTACATATATTTTAATTGTTGCTAAATAAAGGTCATTTTTTAAAGGAATATTTTTGTGGGGTTTGTATTTTGCGATGGTTTGTATTCCTGTGTTTCTTACATGTGGGAAGTTCCTATTTTTTGTCTACACATTGCAGCAAGATTATATAACCTTATATCTGGTAATTGTGCTCCCTCTTGTGCTTTTCTCACTGTCCGCTTCCCATAGGTTCCTACTCCTCCAAATGAATTTAGTAAAGGCTCCCATTCATATCTTTAGGTTTCTATAGTATAGTATATGTTCACTATTTTTGTAGGGAATAGTTCAGACGATATGTTAAAGCTGACCTAAAGCCGATTTTTATACCCAGATGCTTATGAACTACTTCCACCTCTATCTCAATTTTTCCCTGTTACCCCACTGTAATAATGGCCTCTTACCCTGGTTAAATTTATAGCCAGAAAAAGCTCCAAATTGTTCCAGGGTATCTACAGTAATATTTTTCCCACTTGACTCCAAGGGTTATTGAGAAAGAGTAACATATCCACAAAACATACTAGTTTTACCTCTGAAGTACCTTCCACTTTTATTCCTTGGTATGTTTCTGAGTTTAATGAAAAGACAGCAAGGGGTTCCAAAGCGGTATTAAACAGGGGTGACAGAGGGCACCCTTGCCTTGTTCCCTTTTGGAGAATAATAGGGTTTGAGACAAATCCGGGGGTATTCACGATTGCCTGGGGACTACTATACACTGCCTTTAGGTAGTCTCTAAATAAATGTGTAATACCCTCCCAACCCAATACCAAGCTGAGACACTTCCAATTTACATCATCGAATGCTTTACAACATCAATTTTGGCATAAAATCTGCTAACCTGTTAGCCATAACTTTAGAGAACATCTTTATATCTTGATAAATCAATGATATAGGGTGATATGATTCTAGCTTGGTTGGGCCTTTACCTTTTTGTATAAAACTTTATTATATGCTGTATTCCCAGATGGTAACATAACTCTCCTTTTAACTATGTTACCAAATACTTGCTGCAAAGTAGGCACTAACTCCTTCTGTAATAGTTTATAAAATTCACCCCCCCCCCAAAAAAAAAAAATAAAGTAGTATTTTAGTACCTCTCCGATTTCATCTTCTGTAACATCAGTATTCAGAACTGCTCTATCCTCCTCTGATAGTCTGTTTAAAGGGATAGTCTGTAAAAAAGGTCTACCTTGCTCCATATCACAATTTATCTGTGTGTATAGTTGTTCATAATATGTCTAAGACATCATTGATCTTTTTGGGGTCCCTCTCCACATCTCCCAAAGTATTTTTTAGGCACAAAATATTTGTGAGCCCCTTTGACCAAATTGGCAAGTAATTTAAAGGGAATGTGTCATCAAAATGAATTATTGTTTAACCCCTTAAGGACCAGGCGTTTTTTTTTGGTGACACGTTCGTTTTTCCCTCCTCGCCTTTGGAAAGCCATAACTTATTTTTCCACCTATAAAGACACACGAGGGCTTTTATTTTGCGGGACAAGATGTACTTTCTAATGGTGTTATTCATTATACTATAGAATATACTGGGAAACCACAAAAAAATTCCAAATGGGACAAATTGTGAAAAAAATGTATTTTCGCCATGTTTGCGGAGGTTTTGCTTTTACGGCGTTCAATCTTCGGTAAATATAATGTGTTATCTGTATTCTAAAGGTTGTTACTCATCCGGCAATACCAAACATGTAGGGTTTCCGTTATGTTTTGGTACCGTAAAAAAATTCCAAAAACATTTTCTATTTTTGAAATTCGCGCCACTTTGTGCGACCAATAACTTTTTTGTACTAACAAATACGGAAGTCAGTGAGTGGCATTTTTGCAGGCTGAAGTGTACTTTTTATCGCTAGCAGTTTGGAATGCATGCGACTTTTTTGATCATTTTTATTCCATTTTTTGAGTGCCGTAAAATGACCAAAAAACGCAATTTTGGCGTTTGGAATTTTTTTTCTTCTACGGTGTTCAGCGTACAGGATAAAAGATGTTATATTTTTATAGATCTGACTTTTTCGGACTCGGCGATACCAAATATGTGTAACTTTTTTTATTATTTTAATGATTTGATTTGTAAAATGGGGCAAGGGGGTGATTTGAACTTTTAATACTTTTTTTTTGTACTTTAAAACTTTATTTTTATTGTTTTTACTGTAACATTGAGGCCACCTGTGGTGCTTGACCACTAGGTGGCGCGATTGTTAATACAAACTAATGCATTGCATAGGCAATGCATTAGGGTGTACAAAGATGGCGGTTTCCCCACTTCCTGTCTGCGGACTAAAGTGGGGCAAACCGGCCAGGGTAAGTGACGGGAGCCTTCACAAGGCTCCCCACCACAATGCCCGGTCATCTTTGCCGCGGTGTCTGATGGGTAAAACAGCGCAGCGGGCGGAGCCACCCGCCAGCACGGTTACTGCCGGCGGCGTTTTGCCGCTAACACCCGGCAGCTGTGCGGGGGGGGGGGGGGGGTCGGGTCGCGGAGCGATCCCCCTGCAAAGCCCCTTAGCGGCCCTGGGACGTCCTGATACGCCCAAGGTCGTTAAGGGGTTAACTCACGTTTTTATGTTAAACACATTTTTAAAGAATTTTTGGTTATATTTATTTTTAATTTTTCATATCACTTTTAATATTTTTTAATCTTAAGTCCTGCAGTTTTCACTTAGGCCACTAGGCCTTGTTTGCACAGCTTTAACAGCAGTCAGAGAGATACTTTACAGCAGCTTCATGCACATAGGAACCATAAGACTGTTTCTGTCCCATAGACTTCAATAGGACATTTTTCTAGTCATGCTGTGTGACCTAGGAAGAAATCACTCTGCAGGGAGGAGGGGGCTGAGAGCTGTGACCATCTCCTCTTGTGACTGGTGGATTCTGTGTTATCTATTCACACTGGTGTCTCCTTTCAGTTTGACCCTGCTTGTGTTAATAATGAGCAGACTACTGAGAATCTTTATCTATAGGACAGGAAGTGTCAGATTGTTATTAGGCTTAGTGGCCAAAGTGAAAACTGCAAGACTTAAGAATTATTAAAAAATATTGAAAGTGATATGGAAAATAAAAAAAACCACACCAAAAATTCTTTAAAAATGTGTTTAACATAAAAACGTGAGTTAAACAATAAGTCATTTTTGATGACACATTCCCTTTAAATAGCGACATCTTGAGTTAATCACTATAAAAAGATTCTAATCTTTGCTGTTGTAATTGAAAAGCCTCCTTAGCTGTGATCCATTTTTTTGTCCTCATTTGAAGGATCCGACAGAAAAGATGTATATGATGACCTCATTCTCAGCATCTTTCATATTTTTCTTTTTTTTTTTTTTTTTAAACACATTTTTTTAAAATTTTTCAAATAGTTTAACAACTTAGCATTGCATATTACAACACAGCATATTCTCTACATTACACAACAGTGTACAAGACAAATCAATAGATAACACCAATAACATCAAAATAGTGTGTGACTTTTCCCCAGGCGACTCAGTAATAAATACAATAACTTTTGTCCTAAATCTTTGCGGACCTTTTTGCGAATTATTGCAAAGTTATGCAAGACTTTGCGATTCCTCTCTTTTCAGGGCCCTCTTTGGAGCACTCTAATTCTTGGCCCAATCAAATAGCCAGTAACCCAAGAATTTATACTTTTAACCTTCCTAGAGACCCGCAGACACCATCTCTTTTATACCAAGCCGTAAACTGAAGACTGCATTAAATCTCTAATTTCGCTGTTTGAGTAATGTGACTCAAATGTTCATCTCTTGAAAAACCCTTTGGTGCGAACATCTGTGTCTTTCGGTCTCTAGTTTGTAAGATAACTTTTTAATTGGCCTACAATTTGTGAGATTGGTGGTAATGATGGTTTTATCCAGAAACTAAGTAGACAGCGCTTTGCTACCAACATTAATATATGCAGTATTCCAGAGATTTTCTGGCCTTGATCTACGTCTCTATCACTATCCCCATCCTCGTCAGGAGGCATGGGCTAATGGAAGATTAAAAAGTCATGTTGTTTTGCAGGATGCCATTCCAGTATGTTTTTGTATAAGAGATAAAAGTTGTCCCAAAAGCTCATTCCCATAGACCAATGGTTCTCAACCTTTCTAATGCCGTGACCCCGCAATATATAGTTCCTCATGTTGCGGTGATCCCAAACCAAAAAATAATTTTGATGGCTACTTCAAAACTGTAATTTTGCTACATGGGGGGTTACATATATGCGACGCCTCTGAGCGGTACCTCTACATGTCACATACATATAAAGGTACCACTCAGAGCCGTTACATAGATGTAACCTTATACAGGGGGCTGTGAGTGGTACATGGGGGGTTACATATATTTGACGCCTCTGAGCGGTACCTCTACATGTCACATACATATAAAGGTACCACTCAGAGCCGTTACATAGATATAACCTTGTCCGAGGGGGGGAGGGGGAGGCTGTGATTGGCACATGATGGGATACATATGTGACCCCCTCATGTGCCACTCACAGCCCCCCCTGTGTATGGTACAAGTAACAGGTTAATAACATATTACTTGTACCACATACAGACATTGCATGATGCTATGGATGTGTGTGTGTTTTACACTAAATTACCTTGCAGTCAGGAACAGCCCTGCCGTGCAGTATCAGCGTTCTCCCTGCACTGAGCACGGCAGGGCTGTTCCTGATGCTTGGATACATAGTGTGAGCACGTGATGCACTCACCGCCCACAAGGACGGCGGGACGCAAGTCCGTGCTCGCCGCAGCGCCGCTCACAGGAGTGGCTCACTGAGCCACCAGTGCTGCGAGTAACGGCGCCCACTGCCCCCCTCCCCTCAGTAATTCAAACGGCGCCGCTGCCGCGCCCCTCCCTGTAGCTGCTTGCATAGTGCGGTGCCCACAGCGCTCCTCCGCAAGTCCGCAGGAAACCCAGCTCTCTGTCCTGACGGCGCCCCCCGCAGCTCTCCGGCCGCCCGGCGACCCCTGTGTTTTGGTCGTTCGACCCCCGCTGGGGTCGCGACCCACAGTTTGAGAACCGCTGCCATAGACCATGCCATAAATCTGTTTTAAAGGATCCACATTCAGGGCAATTTTGGAGTAGGTGGTAAGTTGAAGCCAAAGATGGCATAGTGTATGATTTTGAATTAGGACTCACGCCAGTTTTCGCAAATTATATATGTTTATGTATTGCTGCTAGTCCTCTTATTATCTTATCCAAAATTTGGTCATCTTTCAGACAATTTTTCCAATATTTAACAATATTCAAAGTCTGTGTGTACCATGGCCCATCTAGTCATGGCGTCATAAATGCCAGATTGACAGCAGGTAGCTTCATTAGATTCAAGCCAGTTGTCATATTTGTTTGGGGAGACTTTGGCTTATGGATAGTATCCGGAGTCCGGTCAATTTTGATCCCCAAGTAAGTGATGTGATCTGGGAACAGGACAATATCCAAACCCAAGTCTCTCCACTGTGTCTCAGATACTCTAGGACCAATATCGAATAATTCACTTTTAGAGACATTTACTTTATATCCCGACATTTTGAGTTTGTGACTCAGACAGGATCAAGTTGTTTGCAAAAACTGTTATTTTTATTTCCTGCCCTCCTACTTTGATCCCTGAGAAGAGATCAGAATCTTCCAGATTTCTCGCCAAGGGTTCTAATGCAAGATCGAATAGAAGTGGTGATAACGGGCACCCCTGTTTAATCCCCTTCTGAAGGCGGATGGGTGAGGATATGAATCCCGGATTGTGAATCTGAGCTTCGGGATATGAATAGATAGCTGACAAGAAGGACCTAAAATTACCAGTAATTCCTACAGCATCCAGGACGAGCCAGAGCCATTCCCATCAAATGCCTTCTCAGCATCTAAGACCACTAGGACAGGTTGTTCTCAGGGAATGGGTTTGTTTTTGATTCTTTCTAATACCGCTAGTATTTTTCTAGTGTTTCCCACGACTGCTCTCCCTTTAATGAACCCTTTTTGAGAAGGGCCAATTAGGTAGGGCATAAACTCTGCCAAGCGATCAGCCATTATTTTTCATAATATCTTTTGATCTACATCTATAAGTGATATAGGTCTATATGAGGAGGGGAGGAGTGGGTTTTTGAGCTTTTTTTGGGAACAACCTTAATGAAGGCGTTCTTGAATTCTGGTCGCATGTACCCTTTTTGAAGTATTGAATTATAGTATTTCGTCGTAAGGATCGGGGTTACGTGATCAGAATTTTTTATATATCTCTCCTGAAAAGCCATCAGAGTCTGGTCCATTCTCAGGCTTCAGGTGACATATGGCTTTCCTGACTTCCATCTCGGAAATCTAAACATTTAGCTTCTCCCTTTGGGAATCTGACAGAAAAGGCAGTTTAACTTTAGATTTGTATCTTTTCCTTTCTATACTTCCATAATAATTTTCAGTGGAATATAGAGAAGCATAGAGAATGTCTAAGAGAATTATTGATCTGTGAAGGATCGGTGGATAACATGAGACTGTTTCTAACTACCCATAGGAAGTCTGGAGAGGATCTTCCCTGATTTATTGCCATATCTGAAAAGAGTGGAATTCATATGGGATCTATATACTTCTTCTTTACTTTCAGCCTAAAGATCAAATTCCCATTTAGCATTTTCCCAACTTTTCTTATTTTCGGCTGAGTCGTTTAACTGGAAGGTTTTAAATGAGTTCCTCACTTTTTCAGAGGCTATATTAAAAGAGCAATTTAATATATGTCTATAGGATGAGGTACCTCTTAAAACTACTTTGGATGTGGCTCAATATAATGATGGATCAGAAAAATGATTTTCATTAGTGGAAGCAAACTCAGTCCACCAGTCCTTAACTAGATTTGCAAATACATCCGCTTTTGCTAAGTAAGCGGGGAATTTCCAGTTAAACTCTGAACCTTGAGGGTAAGCTTCAGTTACATCTAGGGAAAATCGGGGAGCGGTCTGAAATTACCATGTCTAAAATTTGTGCGTTTTCAACTCTTATGGAGACTATCCGAGATTAGGAAATAATCAAATCTGGGTCATGACTGGTGAACTGGCGAAAAATGTGTGTATTCCCTCCTGTCAGGATACCTCTCTCTCCAGTAATCATGTAAGTTTGTGGTTTCTAACAGGTGCTGTAAAACTTTGTCTTCCGCTCTGTGAGCAGATAAATTAGATCTCTGGTGTATTGAATTACGCCTTCTGTCCTCCAATGGATCCAGAACAGTGGTCATATCCCCCTCCAATGATTTTGCATAAGCTATGGTCATTCTGAATCTTCTCTAGCCTCTTGAAAAATGTACTATTCTGACCATTGGGCCCATATATGTTGTAGAGACTACGATCATTGCCCCACCATTTAATGATCAAATGTGAAATTCTACCTTAGTCATCATGTTCTTGCGAGATCAGTTTGAAGGGAAAGTTTGTGTATGAGAGTGAAGACTCCAGCCTTGCTACTCTCTGAGGGTGAGCATAAGACATGACCCACCAATAGCCTCCACATCATTTTAAGGTCTTCCATTTTTAAGTGGGATTCTTGGAGGAAAACGGCATTGAGGCAGAGATATTTTAAATGTCTAATCACCTTTAACAGTTTATTTGGGGAGCGGAGCCCCTTTATGTGCCGAGAAATTAAGCTCATGTCAGAAAATTACCTTGACGAGTTATGTGATGGGAGGCACATCTCCTGCCACACAAATGTCCAGCAGAAACACGAGCCGTCACTCAAGAGGATTCATAGCAACCTCAAATACAAGAGGAAACTACACCACACAAAACAGAAACAATTGTGTTAAGAATATTAGGAACAAAAGCAACTTGTGCAACCTAGTACGCTTGAGAAGAAAGCCAAAAGGGAGGCATAAAAGCAACCACCCTTTATAACATGTTAATGTAACTTCCTTTTTTCTAGCGACAGGAACTTAAATCTCCTGAACCTCTTTGGCCCACCAACTCATAAGCTTTACCCATCCAGAGAGACAAGAAGATCATTTGCAAAATACAATTTGCCATACTAGCCATTATTCATAATACTCAGTTACTCCCAAGTCCCCATAAATACTTTTTCAGAGCGGAGTTTCTCTTAAACCATCAGTCTTTGTTTATATTCAGTTTTCCCTTTTTCGGCATGCGATACTCCTTTGGTGATGTGGGACATAAAATTTGTCTGATGGCCTTTTCGTCAGTTACTTTTTCTGTGGACTCCTTGCTGGTGCGTGGGGATCTGGTACGTACATCGATGCCCAAGATGTCTTGCAGATCTGTTTCTGCATCTGTGGAACAGGTTTAGAACCTGGGTGGCCCGCTTGGATTCAAAACTTTGAGAGTGGCAGGGTATAGGATCTGTCATCTGATTTTTCATTGGAATAGTGCCGCGCAGATTCTACTGAAAGCTCTTCTCCGAGAGACTTCTGCAGAAAAATCTTCAAAAAGTAGCACCTTATGTTCTCTTATTAGTAGGGTTGTGCCAAGTTTGCGGTAGCCTCTCAGTATTTCTGTCTAATCGCTGAAGTCCAAAAACTTCATAATTATTGTGTGGCTCCTTTGTGTTAAGCGGTTTAACGCATTCATTGTAGAACCTCCTTCTGGACCTACTCGGTACACCCTTTCAATGCAGCAGCTGTGTTTTTATGCCCAATGTTTTGGGTAGCTCATCTTGGCATAGATCTTTAAGATCGCTTTGCTTGAATGATTTGGGGAGGCCCACTCCATCTGGAGCGATTTTCTAAATCTTCTATGCGCGATCTGAGCCTGTGCCCAGAGCCTCAACTTTGCGATCTCTGTGTGGTTATCTGTCTATAATTCATTTACTCGCAGTTCTAATTCCTCTAGTCTAGCGGAATGAACTTGTATAGCTAGCTTCTTTTTTTTTTTTTTATAAGGATACCTGCACTGTTGTCTATAAAGTTCTTTGCCAGTCTGGGGCAATAGCCCGGCGTTTATAATCAATTGATGGACATGTATTCCCTCCCATGCATGAGGGAGGTATCGCCATTTAGATAGCTTCCATCTACCTCTGCAGCCTCCGTGTCTCCCACGTATTGCCTTCTGTAGTTGCGGGCTGTGTGGCAGGATGCGAGTGAGGATTCGGCAGCATTTTGGGTGTCTCACACAGCAGGTCTCGGGGAGTTTTAGACTTCTGTGTGCTGCGTCCATGGGGAGGACCTTTGTTAGTATGAGGACGGCCCTCAGGTAATTTGGTCAGCTGGTGAGTGCCACTGCAAGCAGCTAACGGAGGTTTAGGCTGGCAAGAACGGAGAGCAGACACAGCTCACATCCTCCTGTGCTAGTGCCGGATCCAGAAGTCCATATTTTTCTTTTAATGTTTTCTTTTTGGCAGTCATGTATGTTAAAATTTTACCACTGAGTACCGCCTTTCCTGTGTCCCAGAATAAGCAAGGAGAGGTCTTCCGATTCTCATTATCTTTTTCAAATTCTCCTCACCATTGTAATAATTCTTTAAAATTGTTTATCGCCTATAAAGGCTCCACAGTATATCCGTTCCCCTAGGGAAGAGGTGTTTCACTGTGATAATTACTGAATAGTGATCAAAACTCTCTCCTAGCTCAAAGTCTACCTTCCGCGTAATTCACGAGTTTGTTAGAAAGTAATCTAGCCTAGATCAGGACATGTGGGCACATAAGAAATGGGTATGCTGCCTTTCTGCAGTATTTAATGATCTACAAATATCCATTACCCCAGTATTCTCACATAACCTATATAGCAAAGTATCACTATTTACTCCCATCCTTGTCTGCGTGGAAGTCATCTTCGTATCTTCTAAGGTGTTCAACATATACCGTATTTTTCGGACTATAAGGCGCACATAAAAGCCTATGATTTTCTCAGAAATCGAAAGTGCGCCTTATAGTCCGATGCGCCTTATATATGAATCAATTCTTCACTTGGGTTTTTAGGTTTTGTTCAGAACGTATTAGGTACAGCTAATTTAGTGACACTGATTTGCAACTGATTTACAACTGATTTACAATAGTAAATACGTTCCGAAATCAGTTACAAATCAGTTGCAAATAAGTGTCACTAAGGCTATGTTCACGCAGCTGATTTCAGAACTGATTCACATCGGATTTCCGATGTAAATACGTTCCGAAATCAGTTGCAAATAAGCTTCACTAAGTGTGACACGTATTTTGCGATATGGCACGGAAATATGTACATGTATTGACTTTTGTTACAACTTTACAAGTTGAGAGTTATTGTGAAAGTGTTGAATGAAGCTTGGCTTGCGGTCTGAGCTTTGTTTCATTTAATGTGCCGCGCCTTATAATCCAGTGCGCCTTATATATGAACCAAGATGATTTAACAGGCGCTCATTGATAATGCGCCTTATAATCCGGTGCGCCTTACAGTCCGAAAAATACGGTAGTTAAAATCTCCTCACACTAATATACTGGAGTCCCCTTTACTGACTTACTTGCTCTAGGTTTTGGATTAAATATTTGTCTGGTTTATTCGGAGCATATATATTAATCACACTAAATACTCCAGCCTTTGTTTCAAGATTCAGTTTTATAAATCTAGCTTCTTCATCAAATTCTTTAGAGATAATTTTGCATGCAGCGTTTTTATTAATAAGAACAACCTCGGTTTTCCTTTGGTTGCCGCTGAGCCCCAGACTTCACAAACTTCACCCACCCACAACAAATGCATTTCCTGCAGTAGGGCAATGTCTACCCTCATTTTCTTTAAATATCTCAAAATTAACATTCTTTTCTGGGGAGAATATAACCCCTTAACATTTCAGGTGACTATTCTCATAAATCAACTATTATCAAATTTATCTAGAGCATAGAATAGGCACACACCCCCAACCCTTCCCAAATAATAACAAAACTTTTTTAAACAAGAACAACCATCAAAATCCCTGTACTTACTTTCTATCCCTTAATGACTACTCTTTTTTTCGTACATTCTTATCGAAGGTAAAGAATTCCTTCCACATGTCACTATGGCAATATCTTTCCTAGTTTCAGCTCCCACCTTTTTCCTATATTTAACTTCTTTATAACGGTTTTTATAGACTTTTGAATCTTTGATATGCATACCATACTCATGGCCCCTCATGTGTCCCCTTTTTACTCTTATTAGATTTCTCCCACCTCTACTATCTCTTCCATCCCCCTACAATTGTACAAACATAAATGATCAACACATAGACTTGTTTTCTTGGGGTCTTGAATTGACACGGATAGGATCTCGACCCACTATCTTTGTAGGTGGAGTTGCTGCTAATTAAACTTTATCTTTCTCTTTATGAGATTAGTGCATACATTTGAGAATAGCCTCCTTTTCCTTGAGACCTCTGCAGAATAGTCTGGAAACAGAAGCGGTCTCTGGTTCTTGTAGACATTATTTTCGTGGGAACCGGTAGTAGTTTGGCCCTTTCTGCACAGTCCAAATATCTTACTATTACAGGTCTAGATCGGTTGTCTCCCTTGGCTGACTTTCCGCGGTCCTTCTAAACCAGGGGTCTCAAACTGCGGCCCTCCAGCTGTTGGGAAACTACAACTCCCATCATGCCCACTGTTATAGATTATATAAATGCATGATGGGAGTTGTCGTTTCCCAACAGCTGGAGGGTCGCTGTTTGAGACCATTGTTCTAAACCTAGAACTTTTGGTATGTCCACAGAACTTATATTGAGTAGACTGTTCTGCGCTACCTCCTCATCCAGGCCCATAATTCTCACATTACTTCTGCGAGATCTATTTTCTAGATTTTCCACTTTGTTTTGAAGTTTAGTCAGTTCTTAATTAAGCTTTCCATAGTGCTCCTTCAAGCTCAGTGATGTGTGCACTATGGGTGTCTACATCTGTCCGTATAGCAGATAGTGCCGCTGTTACTGCTGCTGAGACCGACGCTGCCACCGTAGCATCAAGAGAGGCCATAATATCTGGGGCTAGAAGCTTGGCCATCTTGATTTACAAGAAATGGCTAGACCTGACACTTTTCCCTCAAATTCTCCCTCTGGTTCAGAAGTGGTGTAAGATGCAATCTAAAATGGTTGTGGTGAAACAACTTGACTCTGTGATGTAATAGGCTGCGTCAGGAAAGCTGAGAAAGGTTGCTGTGACCCATCCATAAAGGTTTGTGCATGTGAATGAAATTCTTGTAGCATAAGTGCTTGTAGAGCAGAAGTAATATTCTAAGTAATGTCCATTACTTGTTGCAGCGCAGACCATAACTGCTGGGCCACTGTCTGCAATTCCTTCAGGCATATAGTGATTCTGCATCCGTTGCTGGGGCATTAGATGGTGTAAGTGCTGCATGTAATACGGACTGCTGTGGCCCATGTAATGCCGGTGTTGCTGCCTGTGGTGCCTGCGTTACCTCTGCGGATATCTGCAGGTCCTCTGCAGAGGGATGTGCGGCAGCTGCTGCTCCGCGTCCACACCTCATGGAGCGCAAAGGATCAGCTGCCATCTTGGAACAGTGGCCAGTCTTCACACGGGTTCCTATTATGCACCTGGGCTCCCCGCTGCTTCCAAAATTACTACTCCAAGCACCAGAGCAATAATGTAGTTGTAGGCACTTAAAAGTGCCGGTCTGTGTGTCCCGGTTAGATGCGAAATTTCCCTCTGCTGGCGGAGCAGAGCGGGAGCTTCTACTCTGTGGGGCCGCTCATTTACGCGCTTCTTATCAACATTTTAACATTGGTGAAACAAAAATAAAGAAAAGGTAAAGGTTTCTGCTTGCGTAGGAGTATGTTAATTAAAAATAACCAGTTATAGAAGTGTGTTTATTAAAAGTAACCAATTATAGTGGATTAAGGAGGATGCATTAAATATGGTCACGCCTTAAAACCAGCTTGTATAAGAACATGTATGCACAGTAAGACAGATTTGCTTTTGACATTATGTGATGTCAACTATTATTCTTTGTCAGCATATGCACACTGATATTATTTTAGAAACCAGTACAACAAGGGATAAGTCATGGACTTAAAACAACAACAATGGAATATCAGAGATATGCCATCAAAGTCTATGGTGGGAAGACCTCTTAAAAGGGAACCCGTCACATAGGTTGTGCCCCCCTTGCTGAGGGCAGCACAAAGTAGTGTCAGACCTGCTGTTTCCAGTGCTTTGTCCCTTATTCTGTAAGATGCGGCAGTTTTAGAGCATTTACCCTTCAAATCTTATTCATGAGTAGGTGTTAGCGCCGCCCACCAAATGCTAGCCCCGCCCACTGACCGTTATTCACATGTTTCTACCTATTCAAAGTAATAGGTTTGTCAGTTGAGGTGGGTGGGGCTAGCCGCAGGTGGGCGGGTTTGAAAAAAAACTGACACTCTGAAGGACTCTTCTAATGACTCTTCTGGCTGAAAACTGCAGATTTGAGCATTAAATACACAAAAACTACAGCATCTTACAGAATAAGAGACACAGCGCTGGAAACAACATGTCTGGCACTACCTTGTTCTGTCCTCAGCCAGGGGGGCAAAAACTATGTCACAGGTTCTCTTTAACCTACCTGGACATATGGGTACGTCCTGGTGGAGTTAAGAAGTTGTGTAGCAGGATCGCGCTGCGATCCTGTTACACAGGTGCTGGGTGTTAGCTGCTAATTGCAGCTAACACCCAGCGGTTACAGTGCGGGGGTGGGGCGGCCGTGCCGCCCGCCCGGTTTAACCCTTTAGACACTGCGGCAAAAGATGGCCGCGGCATCTAAATGAATGAGAAACGGTGCTGCGCACCATTCCTCACTCCGATCGGAGTCCCTGCGGTGAAATCGCAGGGTTCTGATAGGTGAACAAGGCAGCTGGGAGCCTTGTGAAGGCTTCTATCGCTGCCATGTTTTCGTTCGCCCCACTTCCGGCCACAGGCAAGAAGTGGGGAAACCGCCATCTTGGTACAGCCTAATGCATTGTCTATGCAATGCGTTAGGCTGCATAAATGATCACGCCCCCCTAGTGGTGAAGCGCCCTAGTGGGACTCAAAGTAAAAAAAAAAAAAAAAAAAGTATTAAAAGTTCAAATCACCCCCCTTTCACCATTTTACAAATAAAAAAAATAAAGTTACACATATTTGGTATCACCGGTAGAAAGTACATCTTGTCCCACAAAATAAAAGCCCTCATATGTCTATGTAGGTGGAAAAATAAAAATGTTATGGCTCTTGGAAGGCGAGGAGGAGAAAAATGAAAAGTAATATTTTTTTTTTTGGAGGGATTAAGTCAAGCAAGAAGCTTTTTTCTCTAATATGATTTTTTGGCTCTAAAGCAAATATCCCAGAACTTAGAGCAGATTTTGGAGTCCGTAATATAATCTGACTAAGTTTCTCTTCATAGGTACGTCTTTTCTGGTGAACAGCAATTCCCAGCCAAACCACAGCATTATATGTCTAATTGTCTCTGCCTAGATTAAATGGTACGTCTTTTCTGGTGACCAATTCCCAGCCAAACCACAGCATTATATGTCTAATTGTCTCTGCCTATTTTAAATGGTACGTCTTTTCTGGTGAACAGCAATTCCCAGCCAAACCACAGCATTAAATGTCTAACTGTCCCTGTCTAGTTTAAATGGTATGTTTTTGTATAGATATTTTGGCCCAGCTCTGTCTTCCATAATTTATCCTGTGTTTATTTGTGTAGCCATGAATCCCAGATATTCCCCTTGAAGTGTCTGCTTTGTGCAGAGCTATTTGTAGCTCCACCCATTTACGACACCTGAATGCCCTAATGCTCAATTTGAACTCATCATAGTGGAGTATAAGTTGCAGAGCTGTGGTCTGTGGACCGCGGTCTGCGGGCCAGATTTCACGCGCCAGATTTCTAAGTGACAATTTAGAAGTGACAATCCTCAGAAATATCCCAGAAGTGAGCATAAGAGAGCAGGGACTCTCGCCTTTTTGTAAGTAGCTGCACTTCTTCGCATACTCCTTATTTATCCATGCTTGCTATTACTATCTACAAAAAAACACTCCAATTCTTTGGGGCTTGTGAACAGCTCAATGGCTGAACAAACATGAACCCAGTCGCTAGCAACTTTGCCATTTATGCTGACTGGGAAAAAGATCACATGTGCAGCTAATTGCTAGAGCAAGATGAAAAACTGCACACCAACTTTAACACCTATTCACACCAGCATGCAGAAAAGCCGCAGTATAATGCATGGGGGCTACCTTGCAGCCATCTGCCTCCTATCTTACCACCCTGTCTTGCCCTCAGACAATTTTATCCATTTAAGCTCCTCTCTCCTTCTCTCACCTATGTACTCATCCCACACGCCATTTTCCCTCTTCAACCACCCCAAACCTTCAGCTCACATATTACTGCACAAACGCCGCTCATATTCATCACTGAACCATCTGCTGTCTCTTTTCATTCTCCTGCTTCTTGCTGCAGGGGACATCGCTCCTAACCCCGGCCCACCCTCCTTCACTGCTCATCCCACCTCCTACTTCCATAGAAACCCTGCTAACCTGCTTGCTATTCGCTGTACGTCTTTTTTCTGCCCCTTTTAAGTGTGCTCTATGGAACGCCCGATCCATCTGCAACAAACTCACTGCTGTTCATGACCTTTTTCTCTCCGACTCCCTCAACCTGAAACATGGCTCCAGTCATCTGACACCGCTTACCTTGCCGCTCTCCCCTATGGCGGCCTACACTTCACCAACATCCCCAGACCTGAGAACAGGCCGGGTGGAGGAGTCGGCATACTTCTCTCTCCACATTGCCCTTACCAGGTCATTCCCCCCTGTACCCTCACTCACTTTCCCGTCCTTTGAGGTCCACACCCTCAGACTCTTTCGGCCATTTTCCATCAGAGTCGCAGTTGTCTATAGACCCCCTGGCTCACCCAGCTAGTTTCTAGATCATTTTGCTGCCTGGCTCCCTCACCTCCTCTCTACTGAAATACCCACTCTCATCATGGGCGATTTCAACATCCCCATTGATGACCCCATGTCTCGTTCTGCCTCTCAGTTTCTTTCACTAACCTATTCTCTTGGCCTCTCCGAGTTTACTGATTCTCCAACCCACAAGGATGGGAACTCTGGATCTGGTCTTCTGTGATCTCTCCAAAATTTCTAACTTCACTAATTCTCCTTATGCTCTCTCTGACCACAACCTTATCTCCTTCATTATCACTAATTCTCAGCCTTCTCTGGACAAACCTGCTCATCACACATTCTGAAATATCCGCTCCATTAATACTCAGGAACTCACAGACACCATACAGTCCTCACTGCCCCCAATCTCCTCCCTGTACTGACCAGGCTGTCAAACGTTACGATGAAACTCTCACAACCACCCTGGACATGTTGGCACCACTCAGACACCGCACCACCAGAGTCAGACGCCCGCAGCCATGGTAAAAACCTCAGACTCGCCATCTGCAGCGCTGTTTCAGGTGTGCTGAGCGGCTGTGGAGAAAGTCGAAGCTACCTGCAGACTTTCTCCACTACAAATTCATGCTCAGGACATACCACTCTGCCCTGCATTGTGCCAAACAAAAATCTTTCACCGCCCTCATCTCAACACTACACAACAACCCAAAACGCCTCTGACACCTTTCACTCCCTCCTAAGGCCTAGAGCTCAGGCCCCAGTTACCGATCTCTGTGCTGAAGACCTGGCCACTCACTTCAAAGAGAAAATTGAAAATATCCGGCTAAACATATCTCAGTCCCCAAGTAATACCCATCCCATCCCAACCTCTCCCGCACGTCCTCTAATCTACTCTCAGCCCTTGACCCAACATCAGAAGAAGAAGTGCCCAGGCTCGCCCCACCACCTGCTCTAGTGACCCCATTCCCTCCCACTTTGTCCAGTCTATTTCTCCAGCTGTCCTCTCTCACCTTACTGCAATCTGTAACCTCTCTCTCTCTCCACTGGGATCTTTCCATCTTCCTTCAAACACGCCATCATAACGCCTTTACTAAAAAAGCCCTCTCTGGACCCGTCCTGTGCTGCTAACTACCTACCAGTCTCTAACCTGCCCTTCATCTCTAAACTCCTGGAACGCTTGGTCTACTCTCGCCTAATCCGCTATCTCTCTACTAACTCTCTTCTTGACCCTCGGCAATCAGGTTTCCGCACCCTACACTCCACGGAAACTGCCTTAGTTAAAGTCTCAAATGACCTCCTAACAGCAAAATCTCAGGGTAACTACTCCTTGCTGCTTCTCTTGGATCTCTCTGCAGCGTTTGACACTGTGGATCACCACCTTCTCCTCAGCATGCTCATTTTCTGGTTCTATCTCATCTCCTCTCCCTCTTGCTGTTGGAGTTCCTCAGGGATCAGTTCTAGGTCCTCTCCTCTTTTCATTGTACACAGCCCCCATTGGACAAACCATCAGTAGATTTGGCTTCCAGTACCATCTCTATGCTGATGACACCCAATTATACACCTCCTCCCGTGACATCACTCCAGCCCTGCTACAAAACACCAGTGACTGTCTGGCCGCTGTCTCTGACATTATGTCCTCTCTCCATCCGAAACTAAACCTCACCAAAACGGAACTTCTTGTCTTTCCACCATCTACTAACCAATCCCCCCTGCTATTTCTGTATGTGGTACCACCATTTCTCATAGGCAGCAGGCCCGCTGTCTGTGGGTTATATTAGACACTGATCTGTCCTTCACCCCAACATCCAATCCCTTGCCCGCTCCTGTCACCTGCACCTCAAGAACATCTCCAGAATCCGTCCGTTTCTCACTGTGGAAACAACTCAAACTCTCATTACTGCTCATTCTTTCTCGTCTTGACTACTGTATCTCCTTGCTTATCGGTCTCCCTCTCTGCACACTCTCCCCTCTTCAATCTGTCCTGAATGCAGCAGCCAGGCTCATCTTTCTCTCCAGCCGCTATACTAATGCCTCTACCCTGTGTCAGTCACTGCACTGGTTGCCCATTCAGAACAGGATACAGTATAAACTCATGACTCTCACTCAACGCTCTCCACAACGCTGCCCCCCCCCCTACATCTCCTCCCTCGTCTCTGTCTACCACCCAACCCGCTCTCCCCACTCTGCTGCTGATATCAAGTTACACGCAATCATCCGAACCTCCCATGCCCTTCTCCAAGATTTCACACGTGTGGCACCAATTCTCTGGAATATGCTACCGCGGGCGATCAGGCACATTCACAACCCTCATAGTTTTAAGAGGGCTCTGAGAAAACATCTTCTCAGTCTGGCCTACCAAGATCTCTAACTGCTATCACACACATTTGTCACTCCCTACACTAGGGCACTCACAGGCACTTATCTGTATATACACTCACCGGCCACTTTATTAGGTACACCATGCTAGTAACGGGTTGGACCCCCTTTTGCCTTCAGAACTGCCTCAATTCTTCGTGGCATAGATTCCACAAGGTGTTGCAACGATGCTCAATTGGTACCAAGGGGCCCAAAGAGTGCCAAGAAAATATTCCCCACACCATGACACCACCACCACCAGCCTGAACCGTTGATACAAGGCAGGATGGATCCATGCTTTCATGTTGTTGACGCCAAATTCTGACCTACCATCCGAATTGTCGCAGCAGAAATCGAGACTCATCAGACCAGGCAACGTTTTTCCAATCTTCTACTGTCCAATTTCGATGAGTTGGGCAATGGAGCTCAGTTTCCTGTTCTTAGCTGAAGGAGTGGCACCCGGTGTGGTCTTCTGCTGCTGTAGCCCATCTGCCTCAAAGTTCGCCGTACGGGTGCGTTCAGAGATGCTCTTCTGCCTACCTTGGTTGTAACGGGGCTATTTGAGTCACTGTTGCTTTCTTCAGCTCGAACCAGTCTGCCCTTTCTCCTTTGCCCTCGGGCATCCAACAAGGCATTTCGCCCCCCAGGATGCCCCTCACTGGATGTTTTTTCTTTTTCGGACCATTCTCTGAAACCCCTAGAGATGGTTGTGCGTGAAAATCCCAGGAGATCAGCAGTTTCTAAAATTTACTCAGACCAGCCCTTCTGGCACCAACAACCATGCCACGTTCAAAGGCACTCAAATCACCTTTCTTCCCATACTGATGCTCGGTTTGAACTGCAGGAGATTGTTTGACCATGTCTACATGCCTAAATGCACTGAGTTGCCGCCATGTGATTGGCCGATTAGAAATTAAGTGTTAACGAGCAGTTGGACAGGTGTACCTAAAAAAGTGGCCGGTGAGTGTAGATTGTACTGGTAAAGGGTGGCGGTTCATCCATTTTTCATGTAAACACCCCCTATTTATGAAAAAAGGCTGGACCATGTAATTTGGCCCTTTTTACCTTTGGGTTTTACCCATACACCTAATAGATTGTAAGCCTCACGAGCAGGGTCTCACCCTGGTGTTATCTGAAGTCTTTTAATGTGTTTGTTTGTACGTTTACCCTTGAATTTGTAAAGTGCTGCGGAATATGTTGGCGCTATATAAATAAAGATTATTATTATTAGAACAGAAACTCTAGTTTGTTCACTAGCTGTAATGAAGTTACTGATGCAGCCAATCCGTTGCCCCAGTAGTTACATGCCTTACCATTAAGTGATAGGAATTGTAATGCCAATAGCAATGGTGAAGTAGGTTTATTGCGAAGATTTTTATTTTTTGCACTTTGTCTCTGAAATAAGTTCCTCAAAAGTTTCAGGAGAGCTTTCGTAAAATTCCTAGAAACTTCTGGACACTATGCGAATAAAAACGTGCTTGCATCTCATTTCTAGTTCTTCCAGAGAAATAATTAAGTTTTTTTGTGGTAGATGTTGGTAAGAACTGGTAATTATAAAAAGGTTTAAGAAAGAACTTAACCAAAAAAATACTAAATATGAGCTGCAGAAGCAGAATAGACTTGAGAATAATGGCAAAACTAGGTCACGAAGACCACATCAATTGTAAGGCTCTGGGATGAAATAGAATGAATTAAAATGTCACACTACACACTGGAGAATAAAGTAGTTCTTGCCAACAAATCACAAATTCTACATCCAGAACCTATTATTAAGATCCTTATATAGGAGAAATTCCATAAAGACCTATTTGGCCTTAGGTGAAATTTTAGGAATCCTGGCTGTCAGTTTGCAACATCAGAAATCTATACACCACTAAATCATGGTAATTGGAGCTGCTAAAGCAAAAGACTAATGAGAAGAGTCTAAGTGGTTTTCTAAGAATGTAACATTGCTACTCAACAGCCTGGCTTGCCAAAGTGTGAAATCAAAACATAAAAAACAGTATTGCTGCAGGTTGGATCTGTTTGAGAAGACATGGCTCCCCTGGGATCTTTATCGAACTCTGAACCTAGCATAATATGGATAAGGCATATTGGAGGCACCTCTCTCCCCATTCCCCACCCTGTCCCGACCCCTCTTCCCTTTGTCTATAGTGTCATCTGTCTGTATGTTCTAAGTTTCTCATATTTTTTTTTAATTCTGAGGTTGAATTTGCTGACTTAAGGTTAAAACAACTGCTTATAGTGTTTTATTTCTTAAAAGTTTCTAAGATTTTCTACATGTCAAGGATACACCTCAATCACTAGGTGCTACTTTGGTTGGTGACCCTTTCCAGGCATGTATATCGCAGATTTATTTTCGCATATATCTGTATGTAATGTCTTTTCTATTCAACATTGAAAACTCAATAAAAATTGTCAATTTAAAAAAAAAAACAAAATAACAAAAAAACAAAAAAAACAGTATTGCTAATAAACTGTAAATCACAAAATAAAAAGATGCTTAGGGTATATTCAGACGGCGTAATGTCAGTCCACACTTCGGCATGTAATTGCGCTTCAAAACGCCCAAAGTACGGGCCGACATTATGGTAATTCAAAGCTCTCATTGAGAGCTATGATTACCTATTCTTTCCCCTAGTGCACAATACGCGCCAGGGGAAAGAACGGACATGTCAATTCTTACCGGCGATTATGCGCGGAGATGAATCAATGACAAATCAGCGAGAGGCTTCCGAGGCATATGCTAGCCAACGCGTCCCTCTGAAGCTGTGGGCGTATAGCAAATATGCCAGCACTATGACTGTCTGAACATAACCTTATTTATAAAAATGTTCATAACATCTGTAGAAAACAATTATAGGCAGCAGATTTTATGGTACAGAATTGTCCTAAGTTCCTAAAAAACATGTCTATACAATCAGAGCTGTGGAGGCGGAGTCGTAGTCAGTGCCCATTTTGGTGGAGTCCTTATAAAATGGATCGACTCCCAAAATATATAATAAATTGGTTTAGTTAGTTTAATGCAGTGCCAAGAGCAAAAGGAATTGTGTCTTGCCAGTGCTACCGCTACCATATCTTCAGTCTCATCAGATGAGGAGTTTAATTTAGAAAAGTATTTGGATGACGTAGAGCAGGCAAAGCGTTACCGCATGGGAAGAGATTCCACTCCCATAGCAAACAGATTGACCAGTTTTCAGCTAAATTTTTCACTTACTCCCAAAGTAGAAGAGTTCAAACGTTCTTCAAAACGGACATGTGCATGAGGCAATTCCTTAATGCCCTGAAATTGATAGAGATGTTGCCCATGTGGTCACCACTTTGCCATCAACCCAAGTTTGTATAGAGGCGCTGTTCTTTAGCCTTAGGGTATGTTCACACGGCGTAATTGTCTGGCAGCTTTAATACGCCCGAAATGCACCTCACAATTACGGTAATGCATAACTCTCCAAGAGAGCTATGAATAAGGTCCGTCTCTCCCGGCATACAATACACGCAACAGAGCCGTGACATGTCATTTCTTTGCGGCGCTTACGCGCTGTGGATAGTGACATTGATTAGGGCTGGGCCTCCCGGCATGCTCTAGGAGTATGCGCTGACTTCTAAAACACCCAGCGTATTGCAGCGCGTACCGTGTGAACATACCCTTAAAAGAATGAGATCAGATTTGACGTCATCTATGAAGGAGGATCTGATTGAAGCGATACTATTTCTCAGAGCAAATTCATAGACCTACTCCACAAATGTTATTCGTGACATTTTTGTTGAAAACTTTTTTTCCCCAAGTACTGCAGCATATTTACAATTTATTACAGTTTTTTGTGTTCTAAAGTTGTATTCCAATAGATATATTTAAGGTATGTTTTCACGGCGCAATTGCGGCCGTACTTTGGGGCATAATTGTGCTGCAATACGCCTGAAGTACGGCCTGCAATCACAGTAAAATCCTAGCATTCATTGAGTGCTACGATTTTACAGCGTATTCCACGACGCGTACTGCACGCTGGAAGAAAGAAGTCACTTCCTCCCGGCACAAAAATAAAAGTGAATGGGGGCCAGCGCAGAGCACACAGTACACCTCGTTTTACGCCGACAATAAGCTGCGTGAATTCACCCATACATTAACAAGCAAAACGGTAATAAAGTTTTGAACTTCTCACCATCCACTACACCTTTGAATGTGAGTACCATCATTTTATAGACAATCATCTTAGCTATTTTACACATAACTTTGACCTGCGACTATTTAGCTTATGCTTAGTTATGCAGATTCTTGTCATGTAACTGCATTGTTACTGTTTTGCTCCTGGTGGTGGGACAATCTTCTTGTGTACTACAAATTACAACAAATTTCAACTAGGTTGATTCCCGAGCGAAAGGTCAATGGTTAGAATCGAGAAGCAGCCATAAAAATTTCCCAAGAAAAGAAAAACTGCATCATCCAGCTCATCGATAGAGGTCTCTCGGCCGAGAAAACTGCCAAACTGCATCATGTGAAGCCATGACAGCTGGAAGAATACAAAATGTCTGTCCATCCATTCAAAAGCCAAGAGGTGGATGTCCAGACAAAATATCAGTCAACAAGTCAGCTCATTAAAAGGTTAATCATTTCTGACACGACAAACGCAGCAGCGGAGGTGGCTCGTCTATTTCGCAAGAGTGAGATCACAGAAGTCCATGCAGAAACATGCATTACATAAGTACCCCAGTAGCCATGAGGAAGAGAGTTTCTCTTGAAACGTTGGGGGGTTGG